>JADMLL010000009.1:13775810-13797433 GCA_016920875.1 Columbicola columbae | reverse complement strand
AAGGTGACTTAGTTGTGACAATTTTTGATTTTGCTTAATTAAATGGCGTGTCGGTGGATTTTGATAAATGCCGATTTGTTTCCAGGATGCCAAGCAAGTTTAAATGCAATGAACGGGACGTTTTCTTCACCGGCTTTTGGCTTGAGTGATTATCCAAGCAATCAGGATTGTTTGTATAGGATTAGAAATCCTAGGCTTGGACCCATTTCTCTAAAATTTGAACATTTCGATGTTCATCCAACTGATTTTGTACAGGTAACGATTTAACGTTATTAATGTAATTAATCTCTTATGATGTCGTATAAATTTTTCAAATCAATCAATCGTTTGAGTACTTAAAAGAACTGTTTTTATTTCTTATTTAGGTTTACGACGGAGCCACCACAAGCGGTTTGAGACTGCATCCCGGAAACGGATTCACGAATAATGCCGTACCGAGAATCACGTTGACTTCTTCCAGCGGAGAAATGTTAGTTCGGTTCCAAACAAATGCTCTCCACAATGACAAAGGATGGCAGGCTATATTTTCACAAATTGAAATTTTGAGCTCGATCATAAAAATTAGCTTTTTTCAAAAAGCCAAGCTTTAAGTTATTAATTTAACTTTTGTTTTTTAGATTGTCCTAGCTTGAAACCTGGAGAAGGAGCAATGGCATCGAGTAGGGATACGGGTTTTGGTACTATTGTCACTTTTAGTTGTCCCGTCGGTCAGGAATTTGCAACTGGTCGAACACGAATCACTAGAATGTATGAAAGGCGGAAATTGGTCTGTTACTTATACCAAAGTGTCAAGGTAAGTTTAGTTTCTTTTTCTATTGGGAATATTTACACGCGAAATTCTTAGCACAACAAATTAATATTTGCAGAGGTATACTGTGTGTTCCTGCAAATCGACAACGGATTCTCCATCGGTTCGTCTAACGTTACATATCGAGGTCAGGCATGTACCAATGCTACGCTGGTTTCGCCTTCCCATCCGGTCAACCCGTTGAAAGGGTTTCTTGTTTGTCTGATGGCAGATGGAAAGACTGCCAACTTGTTTGGGTAATTACTTTTAAGATAAGGATCCCATCTGGAGCGGAAGTTTTGTTGCTTTTTGTATTCTGAATCATAGAGGTTAATTCTGAGGAACGTGAGATGCGCTTTCAAAAGATCATTAGAGTTATGAGTAGGAAGAATTCGATCAGAGTATAAAATGACAAAGACACCCGTTGAGTGAGTTTCCAAATTTCTTCTCAAAATTATTTTTAAATTGATTTAGAGCTCTAATCACCAGATCTCCTATCTCCATTCTGCCTATTAAATTTATTTAGAGCTAGGCTCATAGTTGAAATGATTGTAATTCTGTTTCAGCTTCTCAATGTCCTCCGTTGCCGGAAACTCCACACGCAAATCAAACTATTCTAAATGGGGGAGGTCGAAGCTATGGTACCATCGTAAGAATCGAATGCGAACCTGGTTACATTCGTTCTGGTCATCCCGTGCTGCTTTGTATGAGTAATGGGACATGGTCACAGAGTGTTCCACGTGTTCGCGTAAGTATTTATTGGTATTAGGAACACAAAATTACTTTTAAGGACGATGGTAATGAAAAGTTGTTTTGAAACTAATTTTATTCAAATTAAAGGAGCAAATGTCCTCACTTTCCAACGATCAAAAATGGCTTCGTCACTGATTTGTCGAGAGAATATTATTACGGAGATGAGGGAAGAGTTCAGTGTCATCGAGGTTACAAACTCACTGGTTCGAACATCATTCGATGTGGTCCTAATCAGGAATTTTCAAACGTTCCTAGATGCGAGGTGAGTTTTATATTTTAAACCACTAAAGAACTTTGTATGTTTTGTCTTGGGTTATACTGATGTGGAAAACTTGCATAGTTAAAGGAATAGTGAAGAAAATGATTTTTTGGATTTTCTCTTCCAGATGTTAACGAATGTAGTGCTAGTCAATGTGATTTAGCTTCTACGGAATGCATAAACACACCTGGAGGTTTTCATTGCAAATGCAGAAAGGGTTTTGCTCCCAATGAGTGCAGACCAGTTGGTGACCTTGGCCTTACCAACGGAGGTATTCCTGATGAGTCCATTACAGTTTCCAGAGAACCGGACATAGCAAAGAGGCAAGGAAAACTATAAACATTCGTACAAGCTAATCATTGTTGACCTTACACTAAGTTAATAAATATTTTTTGTTTAGATGGTTCGTTTAAACAACGCAAGAGGTTGGTGCGGGAACAATGTCGAACCAGGGAACAATTGGGTACAATTAGATCTGAAAGCCCCAACTATAATTCGTGGATTCAGGACTCAAAGCGTGACTCGAGCCGACGGGAACCTCGCTTTCACATCTGCTATTCGCATACAGTATACAAATAATTTAACGGATGTGTTTCGTGATTACACCAACCCCGACGGCACTCCTGTTGAATTTAGAATTCTCGAGCCGACTTTGTCAGTTTTGAATCTTCCAGTACCTATAGAAGCTCAATTCATTAAATTCAAAATACAGGATTACATTGGAGCACCTTGTTTGAGATTAGAAGTTATGGGATGTACACGTCTGAATGCAGCGACATAAACGAGTGCGCTGTTAATAATGGAGGCTGCGACCAGAAATGTATTAACAGGTAGGAAGAGCCAGGAAATCTTATTTCTTATGTCACGCTTGAATGAGCCTGTTCTTAATTTGCGTATCTTTTTACTTCCAGTCCTGGCAATTACACTTGTTCTTGCAATGTTGGCTACGAACTTTTCGCCGTGAATGGAACAGCTGGCTTCACCATAGATCCTTCTGAAACGGGAGAAAGAGACGGTGACATATTTCAAAGAAATAAATCCTGCGTACCTGTCATGTGTCCTAAACTTCATGCTCCTGACAATGGAGTCATTCTTACGTCTAAGGTAAGGGAAGTGCACATTTAAGAAACTGAAATACGAATCTATTTAAAACTTAGTTGACTCTTACCCTTGCTTTTCTTCTTTCCTAGGATAAATTTCATTTTGGTGATTTAGTTAGCTTCCAGTGCAATTTCGGATACATCATGTCAGGCTCTGCTTCTTCTGTGTACGTCTGGTGGAATTTGGAATGGAACCGTGCCTGAATGCCAATGTAATTTGATTGTTTCTTAGGGAACTAACTGTTAACTAAACTATGTTCCACCATAACTAGGGAACTAACTATGTTCTACCAAGTTCTGTTTTACTCATTTTATTTAAAATTTATATTCTGTTGCAGATGCTGTTTGCGTTTCCCTTCCGGACGATAGAAACGAGGGTTTGGTCGTTTCTAGACCAGATCCTGATAATGTTTTGGTTCCGTTTAGACAAAATGTTTCGCTTACTTGTCAGAATACAGGACGATATCTCCGAAAAACTGCCACTTCCAATTTCAGGCAGTGCGTTTACGATCCCAAACCCGTAAGTGGATCTTTGCGCTTTCCAATTTTCCACCAGCAATAGTGTAAAATTAACCAAAGTGAACATAATTTAAGTATATTGTAATATTTCTTCAGGGATATCCGGACTATTGGCTTTCTGGACTACCTCCTTCCTGCCCTCGAATAGATTGTGGATTACCACTTCCGACACCTGGAGCCGAATATGGAGGTTACGCCGACACCAAATATCAGTCTTCATTTTCTTCGGTTGTCAAGAAACTTTCAAACTTGCTGGGCAAACAAATCAGAACGACAATGTGGTTCGATGTCAAGCCAACGGAGTTTGGGATTTCGGTGACTTGAGATGTGAAGGTCCGTCTGCGAAGACCCGGTCGTCCTACTGATGGGTATCAAATCTCCAGAAGCTACGAGCAGGGTTCAGAAGTCGAGTTTGGTTGTAATCGGCCAGGTTATATTTTAATTAATCCCAGACCCATCACGTGTATCAGAGAACCTGAGTGTAAGGTTATTAAACCTTTGGGTATCGCTTCGGGAAGAATTCCAGATTCAGCGATCAACGCGACTTCTGAAAGGTATCTCCTTCGCGTGTTTGAAGCAGTCCTATGTGGTTTGTTGTGAAAAACGAAACTAATTTTGGTTTTTGTTTTCCTTTCAGACCTACGAGGCAAGGCACGTTCGATTGAATTCTGTGACTGGTTGGTGTGAAAGCAAGAAGCCTTTACCTACGTCAGTGTAGACTTGGGAAAAGTGTACAGAGTGAAGGCTATTTTAATAAAAGGTGTCGTCACCAATGATATCGTAGGCAGACCCACCGAAATCAGGTTTTTTTACAAGCAGACAGAAAGTGATAACTACGTCGTGTATTTCCCCAACTTCAACTTAACAATGAGAGATCCTGGAAATTATGGCGAACTGGCCATGATAACTTTGCCTAAATACGTGCAAGCGAGATTCGTCATTTTGGGCATCGTTAGTTACATGGACAACGCCTGTTTGAAATTTGAACTCATGGGTTGCGAGGAACCAACCAAAGAACCATTATTGGGCTACGATTATGGATATTCACCTTGCGTAGGTTAGTGTAGGATACCACAGACGTATCAAAGTTTTTCGAATTCGAAATTGAGATGAAATAATAATGCAAAAGCTGATTTTTAATTAACACAATTTAATTTATAAACAGATAATGAACCACCGGTCTTCCAAAACTGTCCACAACAACCGATCGTTGTTCAAAAGGGTCGAAATGGATTGGAACCTGTAGTGTTTACCGAACCTGTCGCTGTCGACAATAGCGGAAGCATCGCAAGATTGGAAGTCAAACCACAAAGTTTTAAAACTCCCCTCACCACCTTTCACGATATGGTTGTCAAATATGTTGCCTTTGATTACGATGGAAATGTGGCCATTTGTGAAATTAATATTACCGTTCCAGGTTCGAAATCTTACTCTTAGCAATGTTAACTCTGAAAATGAAATAGTAGTTCAGTGACTGATTTTAAAGACGATTATATCGAAATTTCAGATGACACTCCTCCACTTCTTAGTTGCCCTCAGAGTTATGTAATTGAACTCGTGGACAAACAGGACAGTTACATTGTTAACTTTAATGAAACCAGACGAAGGGTAAACGCATCTGATGCTTCAGGGGAAGTAAAGATATCGTTTATACCAGAAAGAGCAACCATCCCTATCGGAGGCTTTGAAAATGTTACCGTGGTTGCCAGCGATAAGTATGGCAATCAAGCCACTTGCCACTTTCAGGTAGGCTTGCATTTGTGTTATTAAATTTGTGTCATTTATTGTTGTCAAAAAAGTTTTAGGATTGATTAAAAAATATTTTTTTCTAAATAGGTTGCCGTTCAAGCTACGCCTTGTGTCGATTGGGAATTGAAACCACCCACCAATGGTGCCCTCAACTGTTTGCCAGGCGAGAAAGGTATTCAGTGCATTGCTACTTGTAACAGAGGATTCAGATTCACTGACAATCAACAAGTGAAAACATTTAGTTGTGAAGACAAAAGTGCCTGGTCTCCAACGAGCGTGGTTCCAGACTGCGTGTCAGAAGGTAAATTTGTTTCTTCGTTACTTCCTTAAGAAAGCTAAATTTTCTGGTCATTCCAATGAATCTTGCAAATGAACCAAAAACCTAAAGTAATTTTTTTTTTAAATATCCCAGATACACAACAAGCGGACTACCATGTGACTTCTACAGTGACTTACCGTGGCAACGGTGCCGTCGCATCTCTCTGCCTGTCCCAGTATGCGGACCTAATGTCACAGTATTACGGGAACCTCAACGAGGAACTCAGCCAGAAATGCTCGGCCGCTGTTAACGTTTTCATTAACGTTACATTCAGTGACACCAAGCCAAGGCTCATCGATGACAACGTAGTACAGGTGTGACATTCATTTCCTAATGGGCGGGTTTCGTAAAAAGCTTTATATCTGGAAAGCATTTACAAAATTATATTTAAAAATTTCAGATGGACTTCAGTTTGGCAATTTCTCCATCGGTCAGACAACCTCAACTCTACGAACTTTGTGGCTCCACCATCAGTTTGATATTTGATCTTACAGTTTCGTACGCTAGCCAAGTTATTGAACCCTTGTTAAATGTATCTGCCATTGGAAATCAGTGCCCGCCTCTAAAAGCTCTGAATTCAAAGATATCCAGAGGATTTGACTGCAACGTTGGAGAAGTTCTAAATATGGACACGAACGACGTTCCTCGGTGTTGTGAGTATATCTCTGAATCGCTCTAATTAATTACTGATTCGGGGTTGAGTATGTATCAAAGTAACGACTCGATTGAATGTCCTAGTGCATTGCCCTGCCGGAACTTTCGCCGCCGAAAAGGAAAAACTCTGCACAAACTGTCCCAAAGGATTTTTCCAGAATCGGGACCGCCAGGGTTCTTGCATTCGCTGCCCAATAGGTACTTACACTCGAGAAGAAGGCTCAAAGAGCATAACCGATTGTATTCCTGTTTGTGGATTTGGAACTTATTCCCCGACTGGATTGGTGCCCTGCCTTGAATGTCCAAGAAATAGCTACACAGGAGAGCCTCCCACCAGTGGATTTAAGGATTGCCAAGCTTGCCCCGCTAACAGTTTTACGTATCAGCCTGCAGCTCCTGGAAAAGAATACTGCAGAGGTTGGTGTTGACAAGGATGGTTTTGGAAAGAAAATTTTAAAGAAGTGCCATTGTTTTTCGAATTATTAAATTTCTGTTTTCAGCAAAATGTTCTCCTGGATTTTATTCGGACACAGGCTTAGCTCCTTGTGCTCCCTGCCCTAGAGATTTCTACCAATCGCAGTCAGGGCAAACAATGTGTCAAGAATGTCCAATGAATATGAAAACAGAAGGATCCGGAGCCAGCGGGCGAGAAGAATGTAAACCCATTCAATGCACGGAAAATGCGTGCCAACACGGAGGACTTTGTGTTCCAATGGGTGATTGTTTATCATACTTTGGGGGAAATTCTTTGATAAAAACTGTCGGCTTCGACATTTATAATATAAATGCAAATTATTTTCAGGACACGGAGTTCAGTGCTTCTGTCCGGCAGGTTTCTCAGGTCGTCGTTGCGAGATAGACATAGACGAGTGCGCTTCTCAACCCTGTTACAATGGCGGCACCTGTGTGGATCTTCCCCCAAGGCTACAGATGCCAGTGTGCTCCTGGATACAGTGGGATCAACTGTCAAGAAGAAAGGTCGGATTGCAGAAACGATACATGCCCAGAACGAGCCATGTGTAAAGACGAACCTGGGTTGAATAATTACACATGTTTGTGCAGAGCTGGCTACACCGGAATCGATTGCGATATCACGGTAATTTGATTTCCTTTTTAAACCCAACGGCCCAACAAGCAGTAAAAATGGATCAAAAACAAGACCTGAAACCATTTAACTCTACCTTATTCTTATTTAGATCAATCCTTGCACGGCTCAGGGAAATCCTTGCCTAAATGGAGCTTCTTGTGTGGCCTTGCAGCAAGGAAGGTTCACGTGCGAATGTCTACCTGGGTGGGAAGGTCAACGTTGCGAAATTAATTCAGGTATTTACGGATGGCTTGCATTTCCCCTGATCATTATCCCTCAAAATAGCAATTATTAAAAGAAAAGTTATAATTTTAGATGATTGTGCTGAAAGACCATGTCTCCTGGGGGCCAACTGCACCGATTTAGTCAACGATTTCAAGTGCAACTGTCCACCAGGTTTCACGGGAAAACGTTGTCACGAAAAAATAGACCTTTGTGCCAGTAATCCTTGTAAAAACGGTGTCTGCGTTGATAAGTTATTTTCTAGTCAGTGCATTTGTAGTCCAGGATGGACCGGGCAGTATTGCGACATAAACATAAACGACTGTGCTGGTCAGCCATGCGAAAACGGAGGAGTTTGTGCCGATTTGATTGATGGTTATTCTTGCACTTGTGATTTGGGTTATACCGGAAAACGATGCCAGCATTTAATAGACGATTGTGCATCGGAACCTTGTCAAAATGGAGCCAGCTGTATTGACATGTTGGACGGTTTCTTGTGTAACTGCAGACCCGGTTTTGTTGGTGAGTTTTTGTTTTTATTAATTATTTTGTTAACTCGAAGCAAGTATCCAAAATTTATGGGTGCATTTTTAAACAAAAATTTTCAATTTTTTCTTTAGGTCTTCAGTGCGAAGCCGAAATTGACGAATGCTTGAATGACCCGTGCAATCCAGAAGGAACTGACAAATGCTTGGATTTGGATAATCGGTTTGAATGTCAGTGTAGAGAAGGTTTCACGGGAACTTATTGCGAGACAAACACCGACGAATGTAGCGGCAGCCCATGTCTTAACGGAGGAACCTGCAGAGACGAAATCGTGGTTTCACTTGCTCGTGCCTCCCGGGTTGGACCGGAGTCAGATGCGAGTCGGATATTGGCACTTGTCAAAACCGTCCTTGCATGAACGATGCTACTTGTATTGATCTTTTTTTGGACTATTTCTGCGTGTAAGTTAAAGAGAAATGCAGACATTTATATTTCGTAGTTTTTTACATGCAAAAGAATATTTTTATTAAATTTACATTTCAGATGCCCTTCGGGTACGGATGGAAAGCAATGCGAAACGGCACCTGAAAGGTGTATAGGCAATCCATGCATGCACGGAGGTCAGTGTCAGGACTACGGCAGTGGTTTGAATTGCTCTTGTCCCTCGGATTTCACAGGAGTCGGTTGCCAGTATGAATACGATGCGTGCGAAGCAAACGCATGCAAAAATGGAGCCACGTGTTTGGACAGTGGACCCGGGTTCACTTGTCTGTGTCCTCCTGGATTCACGGGTAAATTTTGCGAAGAAGACATCGTTGACTGCAAAGAAAATTCGTGTCCTCCTTCTGCAACTTGCATTGACCTCACCGACAAGTTTTACTGTCAATGTCCATTCAACTTGACAGGGGAAGATTGTAGGAAAAGTAAGTTATTCATTTTTTATCTTGTTTTTTGAACTAATTTGAGCCTTTTCGGCGAATTCAACTTGTTCTTTGTACTCTTGCAGCCATACAAGTGGATTACGATCTTCATTTTACGGATCTTACTCGTAGCAGCGCATCTTTACTCGTACCTTTCTACTTCGGTCAGAAGAAGAGTTTAACCATTGCAATGTGGGTGCAATTCACCAATAAGGACGAAGGAGGAATATTTTTCACCCTTTATTCGGTTTCGTAAGTGAAATGTCTCAAATCTGAACGAACGCCTGAAAAAGTAGCCGTCATTTACAATGTTTAATTTATTTCCAGATCGCCTCACGTTCCTATTGGCCGTCGACCTCTTATACAGGCTCACAGTAATGGTGTTCAAGTCTCTTTGTTCTCCGATCTTCAGGACGTGTACTTAAGCTTCCGCGAGTACGCGACAATCAACGACGGTCAGTGGCATCACGTTGCTATCGTTTGGGATGGAGAAAGGCGGCGAATTAACTCTGATAACTGAGGGACTCATTGCCAGCAAAGTGGAAGGCTACGGAGGCGGAAGAACACTTCCTGAAAAGTAAGACAATCTTGATTGTAAATTATGTTTAGATTTTTGTAGAGCAAGACCTTAAAAGGTGATTTTGTTTTAGTGCTTGGGTGACTCTTGGAAAACCGAGAAATGAAAATCCAAAAGCATACACAGAGTCTGGTTTTCAAGGGCATTTGACAAAGGTTCAGATATGGGGAAGGGCTTTAGATGTTACGGGAGAAATCCAGAAACAGGTATGTTATTCTCTAATTTTGTAGTTTACGAAGTTCGAATATTCAGTGTTTCCTTTTAAACAATGTGTTATTTATTCCATTTTTCTTCAGGTTCGAGATTGCAGGACTGAGCCCGTTCTCTACCGCGGTTTAATACTAAACTTTGCTGGGTACGATGATACTGTCGGTGGCGTAGAAAGAGAAGTGCCTTCGCGGTGTGGACAGAGAGTTTGTCCTGCTGGTTATACAGGATCTAAATGTCAGCAACTGGAAGTGGATAAGGTGGGATTTCGCTTGATTTCAATGAATACCTTTAAACAGGGATTTCTGTTGCCATCACATGCAATAATGCGTTCTTTTTTTAGATTCCTCCTCAAGTGGATCATTGTCCTGGAGATCTTTGGGTCATTGCCAAAAACGGTTCTGCCATCGTTTCGTGGGACGAACCTGAATTTAGCGACAATGTGGATGTTGTTAAAATCGTCGAGAAAAATAACCATCGACCTGGACAGACTTTACTTTGGGGAACTTACGAAATTGCTTACGTCGCCTACGATCAAGCTGGAAATAGTGCCACCTGCGCATTTAAGGTTTACGTCCTCGGTATGTAACTAAGTAAAACTTTCTTGTTATGTGTCTAAGTAAGACCTGTTTCCTTCCATTTTAAATTCACGCGATTTTGTTTAACTTTGGTAGCCGAGTTTTGCCCCGAGTTGAACGATCCTGTTGGCGGAACTCAAGTGTGCAAAGACTGGGGTTCGGGTGGCCAATTCAAAGTTTGCGAAATCTCTTGCAATCCTGGTCTGAAATTCTCTCAAGAAGTTCCCGCTTTCTACACCTGCGGTGCAGAAGGATTCTGGAGACCAACAACGGATCCCAACTTACCTATGGTTTATCCAGCTTGTTCAGGTACTACAAGGAAATTCGTTTTTATAGAGTAAATAGAGAGAGAGAAGAAGAAGAAGCAGATTTTAATTCTTTTAATTTGTTTCCTTCAGCTGCAAAACCAGCGCAAAGGGTTTTCAAAATCAGCATGCTTTTCCCGAGCTCCGTTCTCTGCAACGAGGCTGGTCAAGGAGTGTTGAGGCAGAAAGTGAGAACAGCAGTCAATTCTCTGAACAGAGACTGGAATTTCTGCTCGTACTCCGTTGAAGGAACCAAAGAATGCAGAGATCTCAATATAGATGTCAAATGCGATCATCGTTCTAGAAACAGCAGACATTTGGAAGATGACGGAGGAATGTACAACTTGAAAGCCGAAATTCCCGTGGAAAGGTTTGTTTTTATGATTCACTCTAGGTTTCTTTGTGTTTTACTTCTTCGGTGTTTTAGCAAGGATTGACATTTGTTTTTTGTTATTCTTGTCTTTCCTCTTTTGTGAGTTTCATTGTTTCTACTTCGGAGGTCACCTTCACTTGCTTTGCTTTTTGAATGTTGGTTAGCAAAATTAATTGTGTTTGGTATATTTAATTGTTTTACTTGACGCATCTTTGGAGTTTTGTTAAGTGTTGCACTAAATTCTGAGAGCTTCTTCGAGTCATCCACTATTTTAAAATACTTTAAGTAGAATTAGCACTTGTAGTTAGTCTTTGTTTTGTGATTTCATAGGCATGGTCGTCAAACACGGCAAACCAGTGACACATACAATGTCGAGATTTCTTTCCCAGCAGCCAAGTAAGTCTCACAAAAAATTGCTGATGGAAGTTTATTGTGAAAAACAAGATTTTAATGAATGATCGATAACCGTGGCTTTTAATTTTCTAGTGACCCTGTTATCAATTCGAATTCAAATGAACGTGCGAATGTTCAGAGACTTCTGGAAAAATTAATTTTGGAAGAAGATCAGTTTGATGTCCACGATATATTGCCCAATACGGTTCCTGACCCGGCTTCTCTGATGCTTGAATCCGACTACGCGTGTCCCATTGGCCAGGTTGTTATCGCTCCGGACTGTGTACCTTGTGCTGTAGGAACCTACTACGATAAGGAAACAAAGGTCTGCATTCCCTGCCCTCTGGGCTCGTATCAAAGCGAATCTGGACAAACTCAGTGTTCGTCCTGTCCGGTCATTGCTGGCCGACAGGGAGTCACTGTGTCTCCTGGAGCTAGAAGTGCAGCCGACTGTAAAGGTACCATTCACTCTTCGAATCCCTTTTAATTTTGTTTTGCAGCAGGTGTTGAGCTGCAATTAAATTTGTTAATGTGATTGCAGAACGTTGCCCAGCTGGTAAATACTTTGACCATGAAGCTGGTCTGTGCCGAAGTTGCGGTCACGGTTTTTATCAGCCTAATGAAGGTAGCTTCTCCTGTTTGCTTTGTGGTCTTGGCAAAACTACCAGAACAACCGAAGCTGTGTCTCAAGAGGTAAACCTAGTTCCTTTATTGTTAAATCAAAATAATAAGATTTATTAAGGGTTCTAATTTATATTGGATTCAGGAATGTCGAGACGAATGCGGTTCTGGTATGCAACTGGGTGTTGACGGAAAATGCGAACCTTGCCCACGAGGTACGTATCGAACGCAAGGAATCCAAGCGGCCTGCCAGAGTTGTCCTTTGGGCAAAACAACTCCAAAAACTGGAGCCGCTTCTATAGAAGAATGTTCTTTGCCTATTTGTCCGCCGGGAACTTACTTGAATGGAACTCAGAACAGCTGTATCGCTTGTAAAAAGGGAACTTACCAACCTGAAAGTCAACAAACATTGTGTCTTCCGTGCCCGCCGAATACCAGCACTAAAGGAACATCAGCCGTGAGTTAAAAAATTCATTCACTTGTACACTGTTGATGCAGCTTCAAAGAACTTTTATTGAAACGTTTCTCCTTTTCAATTGCAGACGAGCAAAGCAGACTGCACCAATCCGTGTGAGATCAGTGGTCCCGGAATGCATTGTCATCGCCATGCTCATTGCCTTCTCATACAGGAAACGAGCGACTTCAAATGCGAATGCAAACCAGGTTACACTGGGAACGGAACAGAGTGTCACGGTAAGTTGTCACGAACTGGCAAGAAAGAAATACCCACTTGTCACGAACTGACGCTTGTAGAGAACGAATAACCAAAAGAACCAATTGTCCTTTCAGATGTTTGCGAGAATTACTGCGAAAATGAAGGAGTTTGCGTGAAGGACAATAAAGGTCAACCTTCTTGTCGATGCATAGGTTCCTTCACTGGAAGGCATTGCGCTGAAAAATCTGAATTCGCTTACATAGCCGGAGGGGTTGCCGGCGGAGTCATATTTATTATACTCATTATTTTATTAGTATGGATGATATGCGCTAGGTTGGTTTATTGTTTTGTTCTCCATCTTGATGGAAAAATGGAAGGACAGGAAAAGGATTTTACACAAAACGGAATTCTTTTCAGATCCACAAAAAAGAAAGAACCCAAAAAGATATTACAGCATGCAGCTGATCAAAACGGGTCTCAAGTAAACTTTTACTATGGAGCTCCAACGCCCTACGCTGAGTCCATTGCTCCGTCCCATCACTCTACCTATGCTCATTACTATGATGACGAAGAAGACGGATGGGAGATGCCCAATTTTTATAATGAAACATATATGAAAGGTATAGAAAACTCTCTTATAGAAAGGTTAAGAAACTTAATCTCTTTAAACAAAACCAGTCACATTACTAGTATAATTGCGTTAGCCAATTACACCTCCAAACTCCAACTTTTTGGAGTAATGAGTATGAGTGGACCTTATACTTGGTCTCAAAGCAAAGCCCGACCTTGCTAATGTCTTTCAAATATCTTGGAATTATAACCCATAGAAGACCCACATTTGATAAATACGTTGAATATTTTCAAAACAAATTCTTCATTGCTTATAAGGATTATCAGTTCTTGACGTTATTTTTGAATATCCAGAAATCTCAAAACTCACCAATAATCAATAATTATTAATTATTTTTGGATTTAATGGAAAAAAATATTTCCAGAGAGTTTGCACAACAATAAAATGAACAGTCTGGCGAGATCAAACGCTAGCATTTACGGCAATAAAGAAGACTTGTATGATCGACTTAAAAGGCACGCCTATCCAGGGAAGAAAGACAGAAGCGACAGCGACAGCGAAGGACAGTGAAGAAAGGAATCATTTAACCAAACCAGGTGCCAGATAATATAAACAAATTTCGATTCGTTTAATTCGTTTAATTCTTTGAGTTAGAAATATTCATCTCTAACCTTCTGGTTCTATTTTCTTGAATTCGGTCGAAATTTGTTGATATTGTAAAAAAAAAAAAAAAAATATTTATTTCTTAAGACGTTACAAGACTGGTTTTTTAAATTTATACTGACAGGTTTTGTTCGACTTTTTTTTAGTAGACGTCAGTAGGTGTTAGGTTTCCAGGACCTGCCTTTGCGAACTAATTAATAACAAAAATTTTTTTTTTGTTTATATATAATTAAATTGGAAGATGAGCTTGGTAAGATGCAAAAAGCTTTCAGGAGTCATTGGAAACAGGACTTTTAGTTTGAACGTGCTAAGTTACAAGTATTTGAGGTTGAATCTATTTGCATCTTACCTCATGCTGTTGTTTTAACCATTTTAATCCCGGTGCTGTTGTAGTTTTATTTTTGTTTCAAAACTGCTCACAAAATTTTTTCGCTCTCAAAATTATGACAAAACAGTTTAATATTAAACAATTAGATGACAAACAAACTGAGCACTTGGACTAATTGGTTTAAACGCCTTAGACATCTCATATTGGATCCATTGGACGGAATCCCCAAGAGAGCCCCTCCTGGAATGAGAAAGGGATTCATAGATGACATTATATACAAATGACTTTTTTGTGTCATTGATTTAAAGATTTATTATAAAAATTAAATTTAGGGTGTGAAACATCCACCGCCCCGTAATTAATTACCTATCATACTAAGTAATAAATAAAATTTATTAAAACACAATATCTGGTCAGAAGAAATTAATTAACAAAAAAGGCTCAAAACTAGTTTAAGACTTAATGAAAGACGGAAATAATTATTACGATTTAGAATTTAAGTTAATTACGCGGTACAAACGAGTAATAAGATATCAGTATGAATTAAAGCCTTTGACAAAAAATTACGTATGAGTACATACAATGGTTAATAGAAATGGTAAAGATGGCTTCGGTGAGACTTACAAATTTTTAAGCCATCACAAAATGCACAGACTTATCACTGTAAGCTCCCAACATAAACTATTTGAATATTGTTCCCTTCCCAAAAGGGAATTCATAGTTTTTGTTTTTATAAATCTAATTATAAATGATACAAGAATTAGTTAATGTTACCTCATTTTTAGTATCTGAGAAGATTGAAGAAGGTTTGATTTTGAAAGTCAAATCACCGAGCATGTTTTTACTAAATGTTTTTAAGAACAGTTTTTTTAATTTTCTTTTTAAATATTAGGTTCAAGGTTAAGTTTTTGTTTCTGAGTGTATGCTCTAGTTATCTTGAATGTAAGTGAAAGAATGCTTGACTTATGTAAGAGATTTGAATGAATGGATTTTAATGTTTGTTGTTCGATAATTACTTTTATAAATATTCTTTTTTTAAAATAAAAACAGTCTAACTAAATTTATTTATTCAATTCAAATTATTTTTTTTCCTTTTGTTTCACCATGAAAATAAAAAAAAGCTGCAATTGAAGGTAGTTAAAAAGTTATTTGAAATCTAAGAATGACAATGAGTTCCCCCTGTCATTGTCACTTCACATGAGTCTTTTGAAAATATATTTTGGAGTTTCCTTAAATTACTTTCATGTAATACTTAATTTATGTAAAGTTAATAATAACAACCCTGTTACACCAAAGGTTGATTAGAAGAATCACAACTTTAACTAAAAATAAAATTACTGTTTATGATTTGATATGAACTCCATTTGGGTACCCTCCCAGGCTTTTAGTACAGTGCTATAACCAGTTTTTATACCTAAGATCCTTAGGAGAACTAAAATGTTAAATTTGAAGGCAGATTGTCATCCTAAACTTTAATTATGTGTTTATGTTGAAAAAAGAATTTGTAAATAAATGAAAAGTGCTAAAAAAATTTGGTAATTATTGGATATTGTTTTCAGACAATTAAAAAGTTTCGTCGTAATTTGTACATCGTTATCACTTTGTATTATGAAATGTTAAATTCTCAAAAGTGCAAACTTTTTTTTACCTATGGTTTAATTACTTTTCGCTCAAAACATGAAACTAAATAAGTGACAACGACTTTCACATGTACTTCTTTACTAAAAAATTATTCACGTATATTATAAGGTTTTCCCAGTTTAAAAAATAAATATGAATAAATAACCTTCTCAGGACAGTTATATAAGTTTTTGCTGATTTAATTAATGCAGGTGTCAGATTTTAAAGAACAAGTTGACCAATTTTTTAGGGAGATAACCTAAGAAGAACCGTAGAAAGGGAACTAAAAATTAATGCGTGAAACCAATATGGAAGAAATTCAAAGGATGTATCACGTGACTGAAAAAACAATTTTTCATTGGTCGGTGACGCATGGACACATTGTGATTCACATAAAAAGGATTTAGTCGTTAAATTTAGAGGTCGAACAAAAGTTTCCCCTGGTAACACGAAGCCTTTTCCCTTTTCAATAAAATTTTTCAACCGCGACAATTTTTTTCCTCCATTACTTCATTTTTTTTCTTTTTGTAAATGAGTATCCTTCTTTTAACAAAGTATTGAAGTGGGGTAAAATAATGAAATTGCATTTAACTGAAAGACATATAAAAACATGAAATGAAAGATGTACAACGTGAAATTCAAAGCACAACGAAACCATAAAAAAGAAATCACGATTTTTAATTTCTGGGCGTGTGTAAAAAGGGAAATGTAATGTGGTTGACTGAATGAATTTAAAAGCAGTTGTGCGACCTTGGAAATCACTACCGTGTGTTCGCCCCTTTCTCAAACTTCCTAGCTAGTCCTTTGTCCTTTGTCTTTTATTCCGGTAAAATTTAGAAGCTCTAAAAATACGGGGAAAATGAGATTAAAAAAGGATGGCGGAACTTGATAAATGAATAAAAGATGAATAAGCAAAAGGCTGTGCAAGAATTTCGGAACCTCAACGTGGGTAAAGTGGATGTGATTCATCTCAATTCATTAATTCGTGCTTCCTTTCCTCTCCCTCTTTCCTCTAATTCTTCTCTCTTTCTAGCCTCGAACCACCCCCATCGGCATAAGGGGTGAAATGGCATTAGTCAAGGGCAGAGAAACGAGGGGCAAGGGCAAGGTTAGGGGTGCCGTTCATCCTCGCTTTTTTCTTATTATTTAATTAATTTTTTCCTTCTCTGAGAAGCAAGTAGAGCTTTCGGTTTGAGGCGGAGATTTTGTGTTAAAGAAATCACAAGGCCGTGGCGAGATAATCTCTTGGAAAAGCTCTTTTTTTAAATAGGAACCTTCCTCTCCCCCTTAACCCTGCTAACTGGAAGTTGTCGAGACTTTACGTGGTTCATAGGAATGAAAGGCCTGTGGTAGAGTTTAAGTGACTGGAATGTGGAATGTTGTGAGTCGCCCCTCAAGAAGTGAGTTTACAACTTTTACTGTAATTACCTTTGGTGTAATCTCTTTGGTTTAAATGCCATAAACGAAAAACAGAAAATGACTTAAATGTCTTCACTTCAAGAAGCGAAATCGCAACATGCTACGCCTACATTTTAAAGGAGAGTTCAACACATATGAGACCAAGATCTGTAGAATAGGGTGAAGAGAGAAAGAAGAAAAAAGGAAGTGGGATGATGAATGTTGAAAGTGAAATTTGGTCTGCCTGACAGCGTTGTTTCCTTTTTAATAAACCACCCATTTTGACGTTGAGTCAAAAATGGCAGGTGTTCCTGAAGTTATAGTTATGGTTCTTTAGTAAAGATGATGCAAAGATAGTGATTGAATAATAAAAATTCACATTCTTTCTCTTTATATTTAACGAAAGTTTTTTACCTTCCCAAGGACGCGTTGCGTTCATGATAATCACAAAAATGAAAGAGGAATAAAATAAGAATGACAGCTTTCTTTAGTGACTTAGTGTTTTCCCTAAGTGCTTATTTCCTTTTTTTGACACCAATCCTCCAGCGGATTATAATTTTCCAAATCACTTTCTCTTCACACGGTTTACAACCAACGAAAGCAGTAAGTATTGAAAATGTCGAGCCTAGAAATTCATAACCGCTCCTTTGGATTGTGTACCTAAAGAGAATAAAATGATGGAGGGAAACAATTGCATTAGGAAGTTGAGAAAATCAAAGAATCTTAAAGAGAAAAAGAAAAAATGAGAAAAGAAACGTTTTGAGAATGGAGTCGTCAATCCGCCACTGACTAGTGAAAGCAATAAGGGTTGTTATTGATCGAATACTCCCTCATCCCTAATTTTCACTCGCAGTCTCCATCCCTTAATTTTACTCTCAGTATTCACTCCCTAGCATCATGTAGAAAACGAGTTTTTTTTTGGTCGTGTGTGTGTGTGTGCTTTCAAATGAATTCACGGTTCTCTGTTGGAATTTTTGGGGACAAGTGAAAGTAATGCCGCCGCGTCTTTGTTTTTGCTTTTCGTGACGTTTTTTCGTTTCGCGTTTTCACAAAACGATTTTTCCTTGTGTCTCTACCACGACACGTGATGTTAGCGTTTGCCTTCGGAGTTGCTTCCATTAAGCTCAGAATTGAAAAGTGAAAGTTCAGTGGGGTAGTTTTAAATGTTTCTCTTGGATTTTTTTCTTTCTTTATTTATTTTTAAGTGATTGTGTTCAAAGGAAACTCCCTTCTGGCAAGAACGGACGCCTCGTGTTTTCGTCCGGTTTCTGCGACATGGAAAAATCCCGGGCGGAAAAAATGAATGACATGCAAAAAACTTCGTACCTGGAAGCGTACATGGCACAACAAGCCGCCGCCCTTCAACAACAGCAAAATAAATTTCGTTATGATAATATCCCCCTTTCAATGGACGATAAAAAGAAATCGATTCCCCTTCCCAATGGGAATTCACTTTCGAGTCCACCCAAGATTTTCAGCAATTCGGTCGGTGGTTGTACCAACTATCCGAGCCCCATAAAAGTGCCCCAACTTCAGACTTCGACAGCGGAGCCATACAAACCAAATTTAGAATCTACATTTACAGTGCCGGATGATGGTTTAGGTTACGACGATGGCGTTAGAGTTTTGAGAACTTTAGGCTCTTGGTATGTATTATAATACTTTTTGTAAAATGCTTTACTCTTTTTCTTTAAATAAATAAATAATATACATCCATGTTTCCAGGACTCCCGAGTACCCTGGCCTACCTACTAGACCTACGACAGGAATGCTCTTCCCCGATTTACCATACTCACACACTGAAATGGCCATCAATCAACGAAAATTGTCACCGGCCGTGCTTTCAAGTCCACTTCCGGTTCCCCAACCGCACAATACGACTTCGTTAACGAGACCGACGCCCACTTTGCCGCAAATGAAAAAAGATGACCTTGGATTGGGAAACGCCAACGCTAGAAGTCACCAGTCGCCACAGCAGCAGTCTCCGAGTCAGCAGTCGTTAACCCGACCCAACTCGGTGACTCAGCCCAAAACAAATGGAGTAACTTCAACCGTTCAGACTTCCACGACCAAAACGTTTACTTGCACTATTTGCGGTAAAAGTTTGGCGAGAAAAGACAAATTAGTGATTCACACCCGGATTCATACGGGAGAAAAACCTTACATATGTGAAGTTTGCGACAAAGCGTTCGCGCGCCGAGATAAACTCGTGATTCACATGAACAAAATGAAACATCGAACACCCACAAACATAGCACCGTTAGGAAAAAGGACGAACATTGACAAAAACTCAGCTGCAAAGAAAGCCCTACAAGAAGACATGGAAGAAATTCCCAAAGCCACAGCTCTCAGCATACAATCCGCGGCTGCCAACTGGTCCTGCGAATTATGCGGTCAAATGATGACCACCAGAGAAGAGTGGACAGTTCACGCTAAGGCTCACCTTGAAGAGAAGATCACGGGCATCGGAGTAATCAGCACAAACAACTTTCCCAACAGCCAAAGACCCATCGGAAACTACAGCGGAAATTCCGTCCACATGCCGGGGATAGGAAACCCCAACTACCCCACCGTTCCGCAGCCGACATCCCACTATCAGCCGTTCAGTATATCAGAGAGACAGTATTGTCCCGCTTGCAGGCAGAGTTTCTCCACCAAGTCTGATTTCGTTCTTCACTTGAGAGCCCACTTTGACAATGTGATAAAGCCTCACGATCTTGAAGCCGTGAGACAGCCACAGGTACACCAATCCGGAACGTCAATCATCGACAACACAAGCATTTGCAGCTAAACTTAAACGGGATATGCTCTGCCAAATTGAATACTAAATCTAGTCTGCACAGCCCTGTGGCAAAATCATTTTTTTCAGCTAAAGTGCTTATGAGGGACATATACTCTTTCAAAGGAAAATCTATAAATTTTGTCTTTTGTTTGTTTATTGTTGTTATCAGAGTAAATCAAGCAGCTCATCACAAGTGTCTCTTTTTATTAACAAATAAAAATTTACAATGAGGATAATTATTGGTCAACCATCATTGTAGACATCTGACTTTCAACCCTCTTTCCGCCTTCCAAGAAATCATGTTCTAAGTCTAACATCAACCCTCAGCCAGAACTTCATTTCTGTAAGCCAATCACTGAATCTATGCAATTGCAACGATGGAAGTAAATCTAAAGCCTTAACAAAGTCAATATACAACACATTTGCTTCAATTCTAAAACACAGCTAAAACAAGTTTTCTTTAAAATGTCAAAGTTCCTCCAAAAAACCAAATTTGAATCGTATGAGACTTTTTTGTTTATACTCCATTTCATTTCAAAATGTATTACTTATAATATACTAAACATTAAAAGCATGTGTTGTGTAACTCTCAAAAATTTCTTAAAGTCTAATTAAAGTGAAATCCGCCGGAAAATCAAACATCTTTTTTTTCTAAATAAGACATTTATTATAAAGAAAGAAACTATATACATGATTATTTTATTATTAAAAAATAAGTAACATATCAAGTCGACGACGGCCTGATTTCAGTTTTTAATATAATTATGTAATAAATTAGTTTTTTCTTTTTATTTTTTTCTACAAATTAAATTTTTTATCTGCAAAACAAAAACACTATTTTATCAATATTCCTCTTGTATATGTCCTGGCTAATTGTTACATTTATTAAAAAAGAAACCTAACTTATCTATCATTTGAGATAATTTTTGCAACATAATTAAAATTAGGCAATGGGCAATTGTTCCTTTTATCTTCTTAATCTGAATTTGCATAAGACTTTAGCCTTTTAACAAAGGCTACAAATAAATTTTTACTGGATTCTAAACCAGATACATAAATTGTTAGATGTTCAAGTCTGGTGACACAGGCAGATTATCTGTTTTAAAAGTATGAGCAATTCCTCAACTAAAATCTAAAATTTATTTTATTGTAACCTCTGGCTAATTGCCATATTTCTCTAACCTATACAATGAGTTGACCTGGCTTTAAAAGGGATTTTGTCATAACCTCCAGAATCGATTGGAGTAGAAACAATAAAAAATAATACTATAGTAAGCACGGTAGAGTACGGATGGAAGAGGCAACTTTTAGGAAGAAAGGGTTGAGAAAGAGCGAAATACAAGAAAAATATAGAACAGAGGAGAAGAAGACAAAAGGTAAAGAGGCTAAGAAAAACGCGTTATAAATTCTAGTGGCTTATGTTTGTTGAGACGTCGTTGGCGTTGTCATTCATTGAGAAAGGATGCTGTGTAGGGAAAATCTGAAAACAAAACCACTAAAATTTCAAATAAATGGCCATTTACATTGTTTTTGCTGGTTAACGGGCTTTTTCATGGCTCAAACGAGGTTACGGGAGATAAATTTAGAGCTGTAAAACTAAATTAAAATAAAATTCTTTAAAAAATCAGAAAATGAACCAGACATTCTGACAATACGATTTAGTGGCAAAATCAAATTTGTCGTGTCAATATAAAGTA
>JADMLL010000009.1:12350478-12374288 GCA_016920875.1 Columbicola columbae | reverse complement strand
ATTCGAACTGCCATCTTTCTTTTCTTTTCATAGACCCGCTCATCCGTTAGGGTCGCAGGGTGAGGAAAGCAACTAAGGACTTCCAACTGGCACGATCTTCCGCTATTGAAGTCAGAGAACCCGGATTATCAGACGGGATTCGGCAAGGCCTTCACCCCCTGAGCCACCCCTGCCGCGGACGGCCACGGGGCCGCTTCCTCCCGGGCACTCCGACAGGACCCGACGAACCAGACGTTCTGGGGAGCCTCTGAACGTGCCCAAACCATCGGAGGATGGATCTCTCGATTCGGAGAAGAAGAGGCTCGACCTGAAGCCTCGCGAATGGCTGTTACGACACCTATCCAGCCTCAACACACCAGCCACTGCTCGGAGATACCTTATTTCGGCCGCTTGTATCCGGGATCTAATCCTTTCGGTCATCACCCACACCTCATGACTACAGAGTGAGGACAGGAACATAAACGGATCAGAAGATGCTGAGCTTTGCCTGGCTGCTCAGCCTAGCCTCTCCTCACGGACCGCCCCAACTGTTGCATTACTGCCCCAACCTGATACGCGACTCGATCTCTGCGTCTGTCCTGCCATCACTCGTGAACCAGACCCCAAGGTACTTGGACTTCTCCACCTGCCCCAGCGCGACCCCGTGAAGGCGGATGTCGCACTTAAGGGACTTCCTCGAGATCACCATCACCTCCGACTTGGTCAAGCTGATCCTCATCCCGGCCTCGGCACATGCGGCGTCGAAACCATCCAGTGCCCGCTGGTGTTCAGACTGGGTGGATCCCAGAAGGACGAGGTCATTCGCGTAAGCAAGATGCCCCACCTTCAGGTCCCCACTTCCTCGGCTGCACTGTAGCATCCAATCCAGATAAATTATGAAAAGGAGAGGCGACAGCATGCACCTTGTCCGAACCGCCATTTTTAGAAAAAAAAATTAGTGTACAGAAGTAGTTCCCAAAGGATTTGTTCATAAAGAGAGCATTAGCAACAGTATTTTTATTAGTTGAATTTAAGAGGTGTATGAGGGAATGTATATATGCTTACTGGACAAAAAGGACAATGAGCATGATAACTGGAACGAAAAATCGAATCTTTCAGAAGGTGAAGGGGGTTTTGAGAGAAATAGGCTTCACGAACCTTTAGCCGCTAAGCCATAAATAATTATGAGATATTTTCGAAGCGCTGCTGGAAAATATAGGCCTCGTCAACCGTCAGTTTCCACAACGATAATAACATTTTATTTATGACGCCTTTTTACCCACACGAACTCAACAAACAGAACGAATCAAGCGTGACATGGGCGCCAAAATCGAAACTTTCCCAAAATTCTCTTCGCTTTTCATACTTCACAAAAAAAATCTTTTCGTCTCGAGCCTCCTTGACTTGTACCACTCCCAATCTTCTTCTCTCTCTCTTCTTTCCCCTTTTCTTAAAATCTCTTTTTATTGTTTGTTGAAAGTTCTGAAAACGACGAATTCGTGATTAATATAAACAAAAAACAACTTTTCGCAAACACTAATTCTACTCGAAAATGCAGAACAACAAGGCGACGAGAGAGAAGAGAATGAAAGGAGATAAGGGAAGGAAGAGCAAGAGGGAGTGGGGAAGGGAAGGAAAAAGTAGAAGGCAAAAGGCTTTTTGTTTTTTCAAACTCTCACCAAGGGAGGAAGAGGAGATTCACGAAACTTTGTGATCACCATCGTCGGCAAAAGTTTTTCTGATTGCTGCTTCTATTCTCATAAATGGATTTATTTGATGGCCTAGAAATCTCCCAGTTATAAACTAAAAGGATTGTTGGAGAGAAAGGATAAGGTGGAGAAGGGGAAGAGTGAGATAAATGATTATTGTGTCTTGACTGCAAGCACAGTCAATAAAATGTTCTGGAGAGAAGAGAAGAAGAAAAGGGATTGAAGAAATCATAATCGGACATGCCGTAGTCGAAGAACCGCTTTTATTATTTCGTTTTTTGTTTTCCCATAGGCTATATTCTCATTCACTTCCTTAAGTGTTTTGCGCTGGTGTTTGTGTCTGTTCTGTCAAACTGCATACTCGATATTTTATCCCAAAGTCTGTTTATTTTGTCTGTTTTGGAAAGAATGCATACGGCATGTCTGTATGAATGAATTATTAAGCAAAATAATGTCTAATTGTATATATATCGTCGACGTGGTTTCTGAAAGCAAAAGGAGATGTAAAAGGACTATGAATGACAAAAGAGACGTACAACTGCTCGAAATTCTGAAAGAGGAGATAGCTTACATGAGACAGGTTTCTGGAAAAAACCAAAAGCTCAAAACTGACAAAACGTGATCCGTCGCAAGAAAAAGAATCAGAATAAGAGGGTGTAAAATAACGAGGAAGGAAAGGAAGGGAAAGAGCAAGAAGTATTGAAACCACTGACCGTGAATGACCCAAAGAAAATTAGGAAAACTCTTCCATATTGGTTTAAAAAAAATTAAATTTGATGACTTAAGTCCTACCCACCCTGCTTCAATCGTCAGTAAAACCTTTTGAAACAAATTTTTAATTTTAATAACCTTGGTTTAAGACCTTTTCCTCTGCCCCCTCCCAAATAACAGATTCAGAACGAGCTCAAGAGAAGGAGAGATGAAGGTGAGGAAGAGAACGGCCTTGGAATCCTCGATAAATTTCCTCTCTGGGTTCTTTGATGGCCCCTAAAATTTGATGGATCGTAAAGGAACGTTGGCGGAAGAATATCAAAATGGCCAGCCAACCCCCCACCATTACTACCACCACCACCACCGCCCCAATTGGTTGAAGCTCGACGCGGCTGAATTTAAAATTTTCCTGAAAATTTCCTTAAATATTTCATGGCCTGTTTTGTGAAAAGCTTTTAAATTATTTTTCTTTTTGGAAAATTTTCTTCAAAATCCTGGAAGGGTCGGTAAGAATGATGGAATTGTTTCGTTTCCTCCTTTTGAAGGATATTTCTTTTTCTTTCCTCGTTCCCAAATTACAGGAAAAGTCAATTACGGTGAATGAAAAACATAAGAAAAAGGAAAAAATAGAAATTGAATTTGAAAAAAGTTCGCGTCGAACAGGTCGTTTTACGTTCGGTTTTATTGACGACGAATTGGCAGCTGACGGAAGGATAAGTGCTGTGGAAAAATGGTGAAGTGGCTTTCGGTCGGAAAATATTTTCCACTAGTTTGTCGCGAAAATTTTAAATCTCGCCAAAAAAAATATTTGTCGAAAATCACGTTAAAAAAGACAGAAGGATAAGGTAGTATAACAGTGGAGACTGGAAATTTGTGATTTAAGGGTGGTTTTGAAACATTATAAACCCTTGTCTTTCAAATGGTTGACGTGAAAGCTCGTAAGCTCAGTATTACTCAGGTTTAAGAGAGATCATTTCCGTTTGGAAGGAAAAAGGTCCGTTTCAAAGATAGATAGCATTTGAACAAGACCTGGAGGCTTAGGAGGATGGCTGGAGAAACGGCTTTTTCTTGCCGATAAGAGTGTTGTGAACAATAAATAGCCTCAGAGAAATGATTTGTGAAGGCGAACATTCTCACTCAATTTTGTCGCTTTTTTCTTTGTCTGTCATGTTAACGATGTCTTCTTTTCCTTACTTAAGACTTTTCGAAAAGGTTTTCACTTCTTGTAAATTTTGTAATTTTGCCTAGTAAATAAGATACATGGAAGCAACTAAGAAGAAATTTGGTATATTGATATATCGGGTTTATAGAGATACCTTATAATATTTCAAGCGAAGCCTCCCAAAAGGCCGCAAGATGCAGCTCTGTATCTACGATCGAGTACCAGGGGGAGTCAAAATACCAAGTTATAAGCAGCCAAGGCAACAGTGGCACCACTGAAACATCGTCTAGAACTATGTGAAGCAGTAATTACTTTTAATTAAAAATAACATAGCATTAACAGTGCTACCCACTGACAAAGAAACCATTAACCTAATCTCCTCCTCTTCCTGTATTCTAAAAAGAGAACCAAATAAATTTGAACGCCGAAAATCCGTTAATCGCAAATTTGTTTACATCTGACTACTCGTTTTACGATGGCGGCCATATCACGTCCGATAGTTTAGATTCATTTTGGTTTATAAATATAATTTTTGGTTTTTAGGGAACACGTGTTTTGGGGGAGTTTAATAAATAAAAATAATTAACGTAAACTTTCATGTGCGGTCAACCACGCCCTCAACTTTAAGAGAAAAGTTTTTGAAATTTTTTTACTATCATGTCAATGGTGGCGTCATCATAAGTTTTGTGAATAGTACTGGTTGGTTCCAATCTCTTGTTCGTAACAGCTCACGTGATTTTGAAATGTAATCGGTTAAAAATGTGACTGAGGTATTGTTTTGATTTATAGCCTGGTTAAACCACCGTTCTGTAGGTCTTTTGTTACCGTCCTTTTCGGGTACTTCGAAATCAAGGTCGATAACGCCAATCATAGCCTGAATAGATTATCACAGCAAATATTTTAAGCCGCAGAACTTTTGCGCGGCGAACTCACGCACACACCAGTGCCACGCCTTAAACGCTGGTAGCAAATGGGATACAATGGCTCTTCGGTAGCTACAAATAAAGATGTTCAGCAACTAATTCGGAACAAAGGACATTTTAGCAAAAAGTAAGACAAGAGTGAACCATCGCAAATAAAACCGAGCTCGACGAACTTTGTTCTAAGAGTGAAAACCTCTATCACGCCGTTGAGAATATTAATGTCTGGAGTGATACTCAATAATTTTGAAAACAAACTTCAAAACGAATTCATCACTCAGCAGTACCATCAGTGACAATTACAAGTCTTGAGCGGTGAGCGTAAACTTCCTCGGGAGTGATTATGTTAGTTAAGATGCAACAGAACTTTTTGAGTGTTTTTGTGATTTTGTCTGGTTTACATTTGACGATATAAGTTTAACTTTTAAGGTTGCATCTGTATAAGAAGACCGAAATTTGCATCTTTGTACACCTTGTCTCGATTGTAATACTGCTCCTTAAATCAGTATCAGTTCCATCTTCTACTTTTCCCAAGAGACTCGACTTTGATTATAAGTAAGAGAAGACGAAAGAGAGAAAATGGTGGTAAGAAAAATGAAAATCGAAGTCTCAATTTACCCCAAGATGAATTTCCCCAAAGGTGGGACTTCCTTTCAGGGAGCGTGACCGTGAGTCTACTACGAACATGTCATTCACTTCCGGTCTGCAATCTCACGACACAAAATTAAATAGACAGCCCCGACCGACGTGGATAAAACGATTTATCCACCCACAAAGTGGATTTTCATCATCTTCCCTAAAGCCAAACTGACATCTTGACTGAAAGAAACCATTTACGTAGGCGCGTTTCCCCACCCGAATCATCAGGAATAAGTTAAATTTTTGCCTGCTTTGCCAAAACAAAGTTCATTACGTTTGTTTCGTTGATCGAAGTTGCAACCAAAACTGACGCAAGGACAAACCGTCCAGCTAGACAAATTATAAAAGGAAAATCGTATATACCAGCGCAAAATAAAAATTTTTCATTTATAAAAAGAAAACTGTCATTTTTCCGACAAAGGAAAAATTCAAAGCACGAACATTCATCAATAAAACTACGTCACAATGACTCTGAGCTTTTCCAGTAATTATGGAAAGCAGCGGAAAGCTTTTATTATGCCCGGTAATATCAAAGCTTTAACCTAAAACTGGTTATCGAGAAACTTTAAAAAAAGTTTTGCGAAAAGTCGTCGAGTGAATGTCAACCAGTAAATTTCCTTTCAAGCTCCACACAAGCTTTCTTTTTGTGTTCCTCTCAGTCACCACCACAACTCAATTCTTTGAGTCTCTACAATGGTGAGAGAATAATGGGAAGTTAGCGAGGTGAGGGTGGGTTGTGGTGGTGGTGGGAAAGACGAAGGACCCAAAACCCCGTTATTAATTTAAGCTTATCACGGGTTTTGTGTCCCCGGGAATTGACTGACATGTTAATCCGGCAGTTATTTGCGATAATAATGGCGACTCTGATTTATTTTCTATTACCGAAATTATTCTGTTTCCCTTCCCACACATATGCACTGGTATACATTTATAGACCCAAATTACTGTATGTTGTTTTTAATAAATTTTCCTTTAAATTAAAAATTCTTTCCTTTGATTTGTAGCAATGGAATTTCTTTTCCAACTCTTTTGAAAAACCTCTCTTAAGCTCTTTAGCCGCCATTTTGTATAAAAATATTATTTAATTTTTAAAAGGGAATCCTTTATTCTTTTTTCTTTAGATTATTAGTTTCCTTAATTTTTTTTCAATTTTTCCTCCGAGGCAGATTCACTTGTAGGTCTTTGTTTTTTTACCAGTTTCTCCACTTCTTCAACTTCATTTCATCCTCTTCCCAGCCCTCTGATTATGTTTTGCGGTGGTTTTGTAAGTGATTATGTGTCTTTCTTCTAAACTATAAACCTCGCATCATGATTTTGACCATCATGTTTGGTCAGAGATTGTGTGACACAGCCTGTGGTTGTGTACCAGCTCCTGATATGTTTATTATAGTTAGTGTTAAAAGTTATTACAAATTAATTCTCAAAAGTCGTATACAATAAGTTTAATAAAGGTTAAAGTAAACTTCTGTCTAATGCAGTCAGTTAATAAGTTAATATTGAACTTAAAAAAATGCTATAATCAACATAATGTTTTCGAATTAACGTAATTCAAGTATAAATATGTGTCTATTACATTAATACATATTCTAATACTAAGAATGGACTTGTTTTTCTGAAGGTGGTGTGCTCTATAGAGATTGTCTGTCTTCCTTGTTATCAATATTTCCGGATTTTGACTTGATAATGGTCTCAAGGGTGTTAATTTACACAAAATAATTCTTCTAAATCCAAGACAGATTTTGTATATGAAGAACATCAACATAGACCCATACTGTGTATATGTTTGTTTGGAACTTTTGGATCCATACCCTACTTTCACCACTAATTTATACAAATTCAAGTATAGGATAATACAATGATTACACTTGTTTGAGGATGGTGTGCTCCAGAGAGATTTTAATCTCTCTATTATCAATGCATTTTTATAGATTGGTGGCGTTGAAGAATGGACAAGCCCAAGATGGTGTATAATGATATATTTTCTTCGATATACTGTATAGGATAAAATATTATAATAATTTATGACAATGCTGATGGTTGTTGACTGTAAAATAGACGAGATTCTAATCAGTATCTATCTAGATTGGTTTACCGATTTCATTATAAGATGTTGGGGGGTTCAAACAACAGGAAGAAAGTTTTTATATATATGATATAAAAGTATAAATGGAAAAACTGAGTTTAGAAGTATCCAGAAATGATCGATGTGCTTTCTTTATGACAAAAGTTAAGGGAAGCTATATTTATCTGTTTCTATGGTCAATTAACTGGCTTGTTGAGGCATGATCGGAGTAAAAAAGTCTGTTAGTTTTATATTATGACTAAATCTTATTAATTTTTGGCTTTCAGGTCTTCCTTTACCTCTTCAAGCCATCTCTTTTTTTCGGTCTGCCGGGTTATGGATATCCCAGGGTTTTATCATATGCATCTGAGCCGGTATTCCCTCCTGTCCCATCCTGATTAAGTGTCCATCCCACCTCAAGCGAGCTCTCATCACCTCCACAGAAGCGAGGGGTTGCTCTTCTGTACAGAACCATAGAACTTCCAGAGGATTTTTCTTTCCCATCAGTCCAATACCTGTTTTTCTGTATTATCTTGCTGAACTTAATCGTCTTGTTTCTCGTTGAGACAATTTTACAAATATAATAGGACGTTTTCAGGTTCATTTTGGTTTTTGAAAATGACATAACTATACACAAAAATTTGACAGAAGAGTTTTTATCAGAATGCTCTTCTCTTCCTTGAGTGTAAAAGGAGAGAAAATTTTCTTTTTTTTTTATTTTCTCGATAAAATTTCCATTTCGTTAACATCATTTAGAAAAATCAAGTTCAATAATGAACCAACATCTCGACTTATGACGTAAATTCAATAACCACCTCCCCCATGCCCACTCCTCTCTTCTTTTTCCTCTATTTCTCGTCTCGGAAAATTCCTTTTCTCGGCAATTATTCTCAGGCGTTTTCTTCTTCCTCTGCCAAAAGCCTTCTTTTTTCATTTTCCTCTCCTCTCTTTCTATCACGAATTAATTTCCCATTCAAAAAAAATTGTAGTGATGTAATTAAGGCCGATTCGAGCTCATCCTCCTCCTCTTTCATCCGAAGCTTTCTTCATCCTCTTCGGACAGCCTTTATGCAATCAGGAAAAAATCGACTAAGTGAGAAAAATCGTTTTGGGCTCCCTCGGAGCCAAGTAGGCCGACCGCTGCGACACGTGTTTCCACTAAAATCGAATTCTTTCCGTGTTTTCTACCGTCCAAGGAATCTAGGGCTATCTTGAAGGAATTGAAAAAAGTGGTTCTTCGTTCTTCCCTTCCCTTCACCTCCTCATCCAACGAAATATCCAAATGGCGACTTTTGAAAGGGAAAAACAGCGACGCGCCCATTTGGAATCCAGATTCCTTTTCGTCTCCCTGCCACAGGAACTGCATAATTCGCTCCGGGTCTCATCTTCCTCTTCTTTTCACTTTCTCCGCTGCTGTTGCCGCCCCCTCCACTTCCACTCCTCCCAGCTTCCTGCTTTTTTTGAAATGGTGTTTAAAAACAATTTTTTTCTGAGCTTCCTGTCAGCTTTTGTTTTCAAACTCCGGTTGATTGATTGACCGAAGATTCTAAAGCTTTTTGCATTTTGAATTTCTTTTCTTGGGAACTTGAAAAACTTAGTTTCGAAGGAAGAGAAAAAAGAAAAGAGGAAAAAGAAAACAAAATTTTTCCCTCGTCGTTTGAGGAAAGAAAAATGAGAATTTAAATGTAAAAAAATATATATTTTTAATTCATTCCCTTTCCGCCTTCTCTTTCCTTCTCTTCTCTAAAAAATGAAAAATTTTTGAAACAAATTCGCTGACTCCCTCCTCTCTCCCTTGTCTCCTCTTTTCCTCCCTCACACTCTTCGAATTCAGCGGGGATTCTGAAATCCCAATTTCCAAATTACTTTCCTCAATTTTCGGATTGTGCTTCGTCATTGGTCTTTCGATCCGAAGAAACGAGAGAATAAGATGGACGAAAGGTTTTTTGGGAATGGCAGTGGTGGGTGAGGGGATGAGAGAAAAATCAAAAATTGAAACAGAGTTTTAAGAGAATTTGAAAAACTGAAGTTTATGAAATTTGGGAAGGAGCTTTTAGGTCGCAGTGTCTTCCTTCCCCCTCTCTCTATTCCTCTTTAATATTTCTTCTCCTTTTGGTACAGACCCTTCAGTCAAAGAACATTGTATCTTTATTTAAGTTTAAAAATTTGAGTTCAATCTCGTTTTGTTACCCTTGTATGTAGCAAAATGGGCATGGGTGGATCATCTGTATTCTGTATTCTGCCTATCTACGTCTGCCTTTCTCTTCGTCCAGTAGCCAGTTGTAGAATTTATAAAGCCAGTAAAGAGGTGTTGTATTCTATCACCGACCTACTGTATCACATGTGGAGACCTTATTAAATGTAACAAATGGAAATTAATATTGCTAGCTCCAGAATTACCAAAAAGTTTATAGAGTAAATATAGACGCTATTTTGGAGTGCTTAAATAGAGTGCAGTGACATAGAGTCGCCACTTGGTGAACAGGCACGTGACCCAGATAGATGACCCAGCTGGCGTGGTCAGCACAGGAGTGATTAATTGGATAACTGCCCATCAAATAGCTGAACGATACATAGACCCAAAAGAAAGTCATTAGGCTAGTTAAGATTAGATAATACCTAGATTAGATTAGATTAGTTTAGACTTAGAGAGAGATGGCGAGAGAGATTTTTTAAGAATACTATACGCTTGAATATATCTATGAAAGTGAATATCAAAGTTTATTTCACCGCCATCGACAGTAATTTTATTATTACAAGAGCAGAATAAAGTAGCAGTAGGCTATTAGGGGCCGTAACGTTCTGTTAGCTCAATAGTTCTGCTGTTAGTTAAGTCAATACATTTTTTTTTCTCCATTCCATCCAACAACGTCTGGTTATTTTTCAATATTAAGGGGGTCTAAAGATGAAACTTTAACTTTGAAACTGACTTAAAAATGGAACTAATAGAATGCACGCATATCTGAGCATGTTTTAGAATGTGGTAGCGCTATATTCAGCTAATTCATTAGTCATAGAACATTCATGTAAGGCTGGTGGTTTTATATGAAATTCGGACACTCTGACCAAGATTGTCAATAAGACCCATTTTCATTGAAAACGGCTGAGAATTGTTAAATCGTTCTTGTGAAAAGGTAAATTATTGGTGTTAATGATAAAAAGATATTGTATGACGATGAACATTTTCTCTTCTTTGTCGAATGTATCTTTGGTAGCTGAAGTGGTCGTAAGCGCCCTGACTTTCAGTCTTGATAAAGCTTTTGATTGGCAACAAAACTGACTTTTGTAGACGTGATATAATTTTGAACACGACTGAATAAGAAATCACTTTATAGTGAGTCAGTGAAAAATAAACATTTGGTTACGTACGAATATATTGTCGAGTTGTATAGATAAATTTATCGTGAGTCGGAATATAAAAATATATCATCGAGTCTTTTCTTGCGTTCGTCGTTTGCTGGCTGAATATAAATTGCTGTAAACACGATCGAGGATCTATGAGGGTTGGAGTCGATTGTCTGCCTTTTAGAGAACAACTGTTTTTGCCAATCACGTGTGGATATTACTCTCTCTCAAAACCGATTAGTTTCAGTCTGCGTTCCTTATTTAGTGGTAGCAAAGTTACTGTATCAGACCACCGCAACTATGAAACGCAGGTTATAATTGTTGTATTTTTAAGTTATGAGTAAGAAATTCGTGGAGTATAGCACGACATCTCTAATTAGTGGCTGATTCGCGTAAAAAAAGACTGGTACTTCTTTAAAATCTCACCTTACAACAGCTTCCTAGTTTTATAATATCTATTTAAATTCGAATTCTAGATATTAATTCTTCATACATATGGAATAATATCTACAGAAACGCATTACATACAAATATTTTTACTGTCTGAAACCCTCGCATAAAAACAGTTTTATTGTTTCCTCTAACTTTGCTCTTACATTTTACGAGACTCAAGAGTCCAAAGTTCTTTCCCATCTCTCACTGTCTTCTGCTTCCTCCAACCCATCATTCCTACTTCCTCTGTTCATTCTTCCTCTACTGTAAACACCTAACTTATAACTTATCACTTCCCACTTTTAGAAATCACGTAGGCAATCATAATTTCTGTCCTTGTCTTCCATACAAGGAGCCTGTCATGGCACAAAGATAACATGAATGAGATACAGGGTTTAAGGAAGTTGTGGAGGGTAGAGCAGGGGAAAGGAAGGAGAGGGTAAGGGGGATGAAGTAACTGCGACAAAATATTATTCCTAACCTCCCCCGCTGGCAGCGGTTTTAAGATTTTTAATTTCGTTTATTGTTCTTTGTTTCAGAAATTAAAAAAAAAAAGGAAAAGAAAAATTTTTATTGTTGCTTTGTAACACAAATTTGTTTAACTTTAACTCTTTAAGATTGTCTTTGTTCAGAAAAGGAAAGATAAAAATGGGTTTCTTATTTATCTTTATGTTCAAATGAATTTATCGGAATTCGATTGTGTAAGAATTTATTTCTTTTTTGGAATTTTCTCGAGAAAATTTTCCAGCTTCGTTCTGTTTTTTTTTTATTTTAATTTTGGTCTAATTCTAAAATCACGAAAACTGTCTGTGCTGATACACAGTCACTCGTATTACCTTAGCCTAACAAGCACTTTTCTTTAAGTGCAATTTCTTTATTTTTTCCCGTGTTAACTTCCATCTGCCTCTAAGTGAAACATTAGGCAGTTGGCCCGACTTTATGTCCAAAAAACAGACCAGTGTCTCAGCCACGGGTAGAAAATGAATCCTTCAAAACCCAAGACAGATTTTCTTTTAATCGAGAACATCACCTTGGACGGATACTATATATATTATTCTTGGTACTTTTGAAACCAAAACCCACTTTCACCTTAAAATCAAACATATCAAGTTTAATTTAAAAAATTCAAGTATATATTATATGAATATTTACTACGATACAAAATGATTATACCTAGTGTTCTGCAGATTGTGCACTCTGGAGGAATTTTGAGCTTACTTTAGTCATTGTACTTTTCTAGTGTAGTGATGTATGTATTTGTGTATGGATAAAATGATGTATACGGATATATTTTCTTTGACATACTATATGGGATTAAATATTAGAATAATTTATGAAGGTGTTGTTGGTCTTTGATGTAAATCAAGCGAAAAATCGAGAAGGTACTTGATAAATATTGTATATAAGGTTTACCGGAAAGCTTTGTCCATTTTTACAATAATACTAAAGTATAGATGTATCATACGTTAAATAATATTTATGACTTTTTTGTATCAGCAATGTTCAATGTTGTCAAAAAAGGGTTTATACCCTAACATGACCTTGACAGAAGCGTTGTCGATTAAAGATGGTGGCCCAGAGCGAGGTTCATCAGAAAGGTCAAAATCATCTCAAATTTCTCAAACCATCTCCTGTAGGTTTTATCAAAAACTGGAGCTTCATCTAACTCTTTAATTTAATTAAACCCACTTCTCCAGTAGGTTATTTAATATAATTAACATTATAATTTTTAAGTAATTAATAAACAGTTCCTGTTACAGTAGATATTTTCTTTTAAGTGTTGAAAGAGAGAATAAATTGGTATCAGGGAAATCTAAGAGAACAAATGAAGGTAAAAGAATCAAGGTCACCATGGCTGGGAGGAAGTTTTCCATCTACCAAATGCAATCAGTACTTACAGTGAAAATTGGCCTAAACTTACAGTTTACAATGAGTCAAGATTTTGTATCCGTATCGTAAAAATCCAGTTGTAGTAATATATACACTGATAAAACCACAGATTACACTTAGCAATCGTAAATGTAACACATATGAGAGGAGAGATTATATACAGAAAAATTCACATTAAACGCACGACACAGAACACCAAATATTAATACTATTTGTAGAAAAAAAATATATCACGCTACCAAGAACGAAAAGAAAAAAAGTTTACAGTAAAAAGAAATCCGTACAAAGATCGGACGAACGCGGTGGTGAAAGACGTTCGGTCGTTCGTTCCGTTCACTACCACAATCCAGTCGACGACTCGGCAGACCGGCATCGAATGCCACAGCACGCAAAGCCTTCCATGCCGTTCGGCTGCCTTCATCCACCTCTCCTTCCTCCTTCACCTCTTCATCTTCATCTTTTGCTTTCTCTCTGTCTTCACCCCCTCCCAGACTCCTCCTCTCAAACTCTATCTCCAGACGGGGCGGCTTTCATTTTACCCTATCAATCGATCAAATTCCATGATTCCACGGTCAAGTATGTTTTACTGGATTTTTTTTCCTTTGTGGAAGAAATTTTTGGGGGAGGCCGAGGGGGCTGGGTCAGATATTCCGAATTTCTTTTTTTATTTCGATTCGTTCTTAATGCGGCTCAGAAGGTGTTCGGTCTTCCGAAAACGCAAAATATTTATTTACTGGGAACAGTGTGTTTGGTGGTGGGGGGCTGTTGATTTCTCCCGATTTCCCTTTTTCTAAGTTTATGCTTCGATCAATTTCAACCCTTTTATTCTCTCTCTCTTTCTCACCCCCTTGTGAGGTTAAAATTTATTCTTTGTTTGCTCAAATCAGCAATAAAAATAAGTCACGTGATTTTATTTGAGCAGACGGTGAAGAATGATAATTCGTTTGGAGATTAATTTAGGCCCTTAACGGCCCTGCAGCGTCCGACAGGATTTTCAAATTCATTTGCTACCGAATCATCATTTATATTATTATTTTATGAAATAAGGCCCCGAAATCTCACCCCTTCCCTCCTCTCTTTCCCTTTCATACTTTTCTTCTTCTAAAATACCTTTCTTCCTCTCTTTTCTCTCCCTCACCACACATTTGAATTTCAAAAATTTTCTCATTCAAGTTTCCTCTTATTCGAAAAATTATTATTTCTATCATCTCCTCAGCCCCTTTCACTAGACTTCCGGGAAGGGGGGAGGAAAAGAAAACTGATCTGAAGTTCAGTATAGACTTGTATAATGTTTCAGATGCTATATTTTAGGTCAAACCTAACCCAGCACGTCCCATACTGTCTATTGAATCCCACGTTTCCTCTCACCAACTTAGAGTTTGTCAGATTTAGTCTTCCTTCAACTCTGTTGACAAGAACTCAAATTTGGCAGAATGGTGGGAATTTTTTATGCTATTTCTTTGGTATTGTGTGTTATTTCCTATTTACTAAAAACGTAAATCTTCTTTAGTGTCATAAAAGCTCACCGTTTTGTAATCCTCTAACACTATTTATCAAAAACCTCCAAAATTTTAGTGTATACAGTTAAAAAATACACATTTATTTAGATTATTTATGGAACAATGGATATCTAGGAGAACAATAAAGAGGAAGATGGCACAAGAAGAAAATAAAAAAAAATTGAAAAATACAAGAAAAATGTTTTTTGGTCTCTCTTTAAGTCTAAATCTGACGTGAGTGTCCATTGTTGTGTGTATGATACCTGTCGGATGAAGTCTACAACTTGTAGTTTGCTCTTCACGGTTCTCCCATCCTTTCTGTTACTTCTTTCTCTTTTACGGGACCCAAGAACCAAAAATGGAGATGGAGAGGAAGAAAAGAGTAAGTGAAAAGCTCAACGTAGAAATTAATGTGGTGAGAAAAGGGAAAATTGAAAAGAAGGGAAACTTTCACCTGAGAAAGCACCGACGGAGATAAAGCCTAATCTCATTTTCGGGAAGTTTATTAATAATTAAATTTTTGATTTCTGCCCCGGAAACTCGTTTTTCTTTTCTTTTTTTGTGTGTTTGTTATTTTTTTCTCCCTCTGTCCTCTCCTTTCCTCTTTCCCATCTCCCGCCCACCTTCTCTGTTTTCTTTCGAGAAAGTGTTTCAAATACAAAATTTTTCTTCTCCTAGTAGTCTGTGATCCTCGAGTTAAACCCCAACCATTAATATATTTGGCTTCCTCCACGAGAAAAGGATTTCATTTGTCAGTGGATTTATTGGTTCTATATACTGTATGCTCTGTCAGCCAAATGTTTGAGACTATTTCAAAAAATATTTGAAAATAAATTGCGAAATGCATCCTGTTGTTTTCTGTAGTTTCCTTGGAGTATCTGAGAGGCAAATTCCGCTGCGAATTATCAAAACAGGATTCAAAGAAGGCAGTGTCACCCAGCATTAACGAATTTAAGGGCGAGGGAGTCAGGTAGTCTCTACAATTGTGTACATCTATCAAACAGTGATTTCGATTTCACTACTTTTCAACAGTTCTCTTTAAATGGTAAGAAAGCAATATATAGGGGTTGAATCAAGGTCTGCCATTATTGTACTACAATACTACTTATTGTACTGAAACATTTTGTGCACAAAAAGACAAAACTTTTCAGCTTCTGTTTCAATGCAATGTCAAATAGTAATTTTTAACAACCTAGACCCAAGCCAAGACTCAGAAAAGAAGAAATAGACTAGGTATGAGAAGGCAATCACGTCGTTGAATGAATCGAGACAAAGCGAGATCAGTGTCAGTCGACCTTCATGTTCTCTTGGAATTTTGCTTTATTTTTGAAGAAGCAAAAAAAGAAACAAAATTCTTGTCATTTCCTGTTGACGGAGGGTATAGCGTCTCCGTATCTGCTGTCTCGCAGATATAAATAAGTTTCGAACCGGCTAAAATCAATTATTCTCGAAGGAGACAAGGACAACATCAACGTTTATTACGTGTGAGACAAAAGATTGATTCCAGAAAGTTTTCGTGTCATAAACGACCGCTGAAACATGTGTCGTTAATGCTTTGTCATTTATTCACGAACGCCTCTTGTGTCTGCTATCTGTCTTTGGGATGGTTTTGAACTCTTTTTGTAGGCGCGCACTATATAATCTTATCACAAATATCTCTCCCCCGATAGAAACGGTGAGTCAAAATCCTCCCAAAATCTTTTTCAACAAGAAGAAAAGAATTCGCGAATGGAAATCACGTAAAGCAGGTCGATGGATATGACATCTCGCATTTGTCTCTGACGTCTTTTCTCCCGCAACGTCTTGGCTGAAGGAATAGGAGGAGGAGGAGGAAAAAGAGAGTGAGATAGGAGAGTTGTCACGCTGCGCCAACAGCATTGAACCTTTGGCTGGGTGAGTCAGTTCAATGTGATACAATTTCGAGTCGAGGCTCTCCATCTCTTTCTTTTTTCCTTTTCTTTTCTTGTGAATTTTTTATAATGACCAAACCAGCAGGGAAAAAAAGAAAAATTTGCTGGCAGAAGACTTCCCGACAGTAGAAAAAAAAGGAAACACGAGTTCAGAGAAGTAAATGTCCATGTAGAAAAGCACAATAAATTTAAAACCGAAATAACACCTTCATAACAAATTTATTTTATGTACTAAAAGTATCTTTTTATGTAGCTCACATCGTTATCCCTCTTCCTTCTAGTCCTTCACATCCATTATTGCTCTATTGTTTCTTCTTTGTCCTCAAAAGAGAGTTACGAACAATTTTTTCGGATGACATGTGCCACTATCTTACCGGATTCTAGTTAGCTTTCTAGACATCCATCTATCACATATTTTTTCTAAGATTTTCAGGTTTCAAAAGCAAAGAACCCATTTCTGTATCATCATGACTGAAAAATGGATAGACTTGAGCAATTGTATTGTAGTATTAGGTCTATTGGAATGTTCTGTCCGATAATGATACAACAAGATTGAACACGTTTACGTAAATTCATTTGAAGCCCTTTTAGTTCTCTTGTTTTATCACCCATACATACTGACCTAACAAATGAACTAAAACGTACATGATTCATGTTACTATTAATATTAGAAGAGATTGGCTTACTGTATCACTTTAAAACCATTATATATAGTAGATATCGATCATTACCAACACAAATAAGTCACACATGATGATGGCGATTACACTATTCAATAAATATTATTTAAGATATGACACACTTATACTTTTGCGTTATTCTAAAAACTTGCGGAACATTCCCGCAGACTTATTAATTAATAATTTCCGTTTGCCGTCCTAAAGACTCTTAATTTTAAGATCTTATAACTTCATGAATAGTTCTCTTTGTCCAGTATAATTTATTGCCTTTGATAATTCCCGATTCCTCCCACACCTCATGAAAGTTCTATTCAGTGAGCTTTAAAGAATGAAAAACCGGTTACGAATCTATCAAAATAATTAAGAGACGAAATAAATCATAATCAACTAAATGAGTAAAAGCTCTTCAGCGAAAAATGGGCAAAAAGTACCAGGCCAGAGGGATTTGTGGTTTCAGGTGAGCAGGACATTTGGGTTGGAACCGCGAAACTCTTTGGTTCAATGTGTGCCGACGGCTAACCTGTAAAGAGAGAAAGGAGTGAAGAGGTGAAAAACCATAAAGGCTACTGCTTTTGAGCGCTTTTCATTCAGGGAAAAGTTTTTACCAGGACTGACGTCAACTCTGTATAAAAATTTTTTGACTCATTCAAATCGTCGCATCTAAGTTCAACGTAACTGGGTTCAAAAGTAGATTTAAAACATTTTTTACAAGTATAATAGCTGAAAAAGTAACCGCGAAAGCTCGTGCATTATTTAAGAAAGGTTTTTGAGATCACTTATCAAATGAAAGCACAACCTTCAGCTCAAATGCTCTACTGTGAATTGCACGGCTTCCACATTTTCTCGTAATTTTTATTCTTTTGGCCTACTTTTAATTTTTTTTATCCCCACCGCGTAAAAGGCAAAAGAGAAAAATGGAAAAGGGGAAGGAGGAAGAGGAAGGAGAGGAAAAGAAAATGAAGGAGGAAGTTTTGTTTTGGAATTTATTTTAATTTCTAAAACATTTTTTTCTTCGTTTTAAGCACGACATGAATTATGCTACTTTCTATGGTTACCTCGCCAGTAAATCTTCTTCGGGGACGTTTCGGAAAAAGCGTCTTTTCACTTAGGTTTAGTGCTTTCGTTATAAGCTATTTGTTTTCGTGAAACGTACCCGATCCTGCAGAGTTTACAGAAGAAAGCGCGCTGATTCCGCGGTTGATTTTTGCGAAAAACAAGAAAATTCTAAAACTCATTCCGCGATTCGATTTCTAGATACTTTCTTTTCTGCCTCCTCCTTCACCTTCTCTTTGCTTTTCCTCTTCCTATTCCCCATCGACCGGATCAACAAGAAAGCTCCGCATATAATTTCAGTAATTCAATTCCCGACACCAAAAACTTGGCGAAAATCAAAACAAAAGAGGGACTTGACGTGATTTGACTTGACTCCCATTGCTCTCTTCATACTCCTTCTTCTCCTCTTTCTTCACATTCTCATTTCTCCTCTTCCTCTATACTCGTCTCTGAGGATTTTACTTTTGACTTATTGTGTAATTGATGAATTGCGTTCTGCAGAGATTCTCTCATTTCGAGATGTAATTGTCGAGGAGACCTACAACTCGATCATTTCTATTCGATATCTTTCAGTCTTATTGCAGTATTTCCCTTTCCGAAGACAGTGGAGAAGAGTGAAGTGAATTTACTCTCTATTTCATCGATTAAATTTTGCTACATGAGTTAAAATAAATGTGGCGATGCAAAACTTGTTTCCTTCTACCCAACTCTTCTTTGAATAAATTTGTAGTTAGCCGAATTGTTTAAAAGCTTTGCCTCTGATTTCTTTCCTCTGCAAGCAGAGAATGACACCATCACATTACATCTTGTAAGCGGAACTCCCACAGCACTTTAAAAAATGTAAGGTAGTCAGATTCCCCAGGTTACGAATACCATAGGAGATTATCTAGACTCGTGAATTATCTACGTTACAATTAAACATGGAAACTCAGGGACAGGAAAACGCCATTTAGAAACGAAACAAGGAAATATTAAAACCGTGTCGGAAATTTTAGATAAAAAAATGAATTAAGTTAGGTAAAAAGAGAAAGAAGTAATAAAAATTGATAGAAATCACGCAACTTAGACACCCTAACATGAGGACAGCAGCGTGCTTTCCTGCCATAAAATTTGTTCTACCCTCTCTCTCTCTCTCTCACTTCTTCTCTCCTTTTCCTTCAACCTTGTCATCTCTCCACATACATACAAAAAACGTCCAATATTTTCCCTCAGAGGTGAAATTAAGGTGATTTTTCAACCCCGAACATCATTATGGCTGGACGTTCGTTGGAGTTCTAAACACTTTGAAGATCCGGTTGTGGTGGCTTCTGGTAGTCTAAAAGCGTGTAGTTGGGTTTTCATCTCATTTTCCACTCTTGTTTGATCTTTCTAGCCATATTATTAGTTATGTCAAAATGAAGATCTCGTTCAGTGACTATAAAATCCACCCCAGCCATGGTAAAAGCTGACAAAGACTCCTCAACAAGAAATGCGAGTTAGCGAACCTGATGCACAAGAATGCCAGAAAAGTGACCTAGGCTGTCCTGTATAGGAGAAAACGTAAGAAAGGTCAGGAAGCAGAATAGGCTAAGAAGAGGATAAGAAGACTCAAAATTTCCAAAGTTACATCAAAATTCTAGCTAAAAGAAATATGAAGCCAGAAGTTCGAAAAGCATAAAGAAAACAAGCTATTAGGGTAGCTTAAGAGCAAAAGAAAGCAGTTACGGCTACTAATTTTCCACCTTTGGGTACAACAGGATTTGTATGAGGACTCGAACTCTAAACCAGTGCTGAGTTAGTCGTGCCGGCGCCAAGCGAAAAAGTGTTTAAAAACATTTTGCTGTTTTGCCGGCAAATTGTTAAGATTCCTCCAGGATCTCAGAAACGAAATCGTTCAAATGACCAGAAACTTGTCAAAACACAAAAAATTAAAAAATGAAAATTTCAGGCAGTTCTCGCTTTTCCTACAGCAAATTCAATCTCCGATATTGTCAAGAAAGTGTTTCCGTTTCCACCTCCTTCACGCCTCTATCTCTCTTTCACTGTTGAAAAAATCTAGAGCAGAACCAGTTTGCAGCAGTCTAGAACGGTTGCACTTCTCTACCAGGAAAGGAAAAATCATTTTCTGCTTTCTGCTTCCTTGCTCTCCCTCTTACAGGAATGAATTTTCCTCAAGACGACTTTTAAGAGGTTTAAAACTGTGCAATTTCGAGGTCAATGGAATTAATCACGACAACATGGAAAAAAAAGAAAAATCAAGATGGCGGCCATTTTATCCATGGCTTCCCAGACTTCGAGTAGGAATAAAACGCTTTCCCTGTTTTTGTTTGACGAACGGTGCGGTTTTATTTAGATTTCTGCCATTTCCAGCTTAGAAAGGGTGGAAAGACGTTCAATTAGAACTAGATGGGTTTGAGGAGATGAGAGGTGGCGGTGGGGGAACAATACTTTCTCGAGTGAATTTTCCCATGAAGTCAAAATCTTTTGTGAGTTTTGCGGATAAAAATGAAGGAAAATTTTCCTCGAGTTTTATTATCACTCAATAAAAAGGGGTTTTCCGTTCTTCCTAATAGTCGTCGTGCACCACCCGAAACTTCATTCTCTTCCATTTTCCTTCGAGAAATTTGTTTTGATAAGTTTTCTTTCCGTTCTCCCTTTTCTCCATCTCCTTTTCCCGTTCTACTCTTCCTATTATCGTTCGCTCTTTCAACGTTCTCCAGACTCCTCGCTTTAAATCCTTGGAATTTTGGTGAACGAGCTTTTGCTAGATGGGGTTTGATTTTCCGAGAGAGAGAGAGAGAAAAAGACGATTTCGTTCCAGAATTTTCAAGTTTGGTAAGGGTTGAAAGAAAGCGAACGGTAAAGGGGAAGAAGAATGGAGGGAAGGAGAGGGTTTTAAGTACCGAAAAACGTGTTTCGAACACATCAAAAATGATTTAAGACACGTGACAGACGCGAGACAACCATCTCCTCCCTTTCTTGTGACATCAAAATCTATTTTTCAAACTTTTAAACCTGTCGAATAATTGAAGGAAAGGAAAACGAAAAAAAATTCAAAACCCTTGAAGATGAAACCGGAAGTGATTCAGCTTCCGTGAATGAAGTCAAAGCTGATGAATCGCTTGTTTAGCTTAATGTGACACGACGAAGAAAAGGAATGGAAATAAAAAAACAAAAATAAACCTTTTATCCAGATTACTTCTTGACGACTCTTCGCCTCCTCCACCGCCCTCCAGACCAACTTTCCTTCGTCTCATGTGATGTTAATTATCTAATTTTCAAAAGACAACCGTTCGGTCAGGCCCTTTTTTAAATTTCATTTGAGACAACAGCAATATTCTTGAAAGTTTTGCGTTTTCATGACCCAATCGACCTAAAACAAGGTCGGGTCATTTAGCTTTGGTCTGAGAATCACTCCCGTACGCCCTCCACTTGCTTTACTTATCGCAAAAGTAATAACACAAGTTGAAGCAAAACTTTTTGTTTATAACAAAGTTAAAGTGTAAGAAACATATGAAAAATCTTCATTCTTTTTCCTTCTTTCTCCTCCTCTTCTCCTCTCTCTCTCTCTCTCCGCACGCAAAAGAATATTAAATGGGATAAATATAATCTAAATAATTGAGAACTTCTCCATTTCCTGTGGTTTTTGACTTGTCCTTCTGTCGGAATTTTACCAACTGGTTCTTTCTCTCTCTCAGAGAATTTCTTTCCCTTTCTTCTTCTTTACTTTTTATTTTCAATTCTGTGAGATCTAAGGAAAATTAAATAGATGTGTACTGTGTGTAAATATGGATAAATGAAGTGAGAAGTAGTTGAAGAATAGTGTATAGCGCCCGCAGAACACACTTCAAACCAGTGCCCAGCCTGGGCTTTTAAAACTTGAACAAACCTTTCCACTTCTTGACAGCGTCTTCTTATACAAAGTGTACTGGCTCATCAATGGCAGACCTTCCAAAACTTGTGCCAACGAGTCCTACTAAGGCATCTATCTCACTGCTCTTCCTATTATTTCTCACCTCTTTCCTTTCTTTTTGTTCTATCATCCCTTCTACTTATTGCTCTTTCTTAACTCTTCTTCTTTCCTTCCTCTCATTCTGTCTTATCTTTCTTGCTTTCCCGTTTCATTCTTTTCTCTTCTTTTTGGGATCCTTTCCTTTTTCTTTGTCTTATTTTTCCATCTGCCCTGTATATGGGCGATGATCCGTATCTCAAATCAAACCCCTATATCGACCAAACAACTACTTGTCTCAAGTTGGCGACAGGTGGTAGTTATCAGCGGACAAAATGAGATTAGTGACATGGTTTTTATTCTTCCCTCTTGACGTAAGGATCAAACAGAACAGTAGCAACATCGGAAATCTACTAGTCATGATCTCAAGAAAATCGAAATGACGAAGGAGATAATCCTCTGATAAAAATGGAAATAATTAAAAATAATTAGTTTTCAAAAATTAATTAATGAGAATCAGAGACCGAAGGTGGAAAAAGAGAAAGGAAGGAAGGGGAGGAGGAGAAAGGATGCTGTGGTAACCCTTCTCCTTCTCAAGCCCCAGACAAAAAGAAGAGAAAAAGTGCGAAGGGATTCCTTTGTTTTGGTTGAAACAGAAAACGCTTTGGGACCGCTTCGAAATGGATTCTCATGATAGAGGTCTCTTGGGTCTCGGTTACCTTGGAACGTGAAGAGGAGGAAGGATAGATGGGGGTTAGGGGCCAAAGTTGGGGAAAGAAATTTTCAGGAAAAATTCATCAAATATTTACAAAATTTGTCTATCCTACCTGTCCATTTTCGGGAAACGCACACTTTCTCCTAATTCATTTTGTTTATTTATTTTCTCTTTCTTCCTCCTTCCTTATCCCTTCATCTACTTCTCCTCGCTTTTTAGTGTATTTAGATTTTATTAATTCTTTAAACTCCAAACTTCTCAATAAAATTCTCTGGCGAATGAGAAGATGATTAAAACTGCATATTGATAATAAACTCCTCATCTATGTAAAAAGCTTAAACCCATCTGGACCAAAGAAATTCAGGCTTGAGGTTCCTCTGCCAACTCAAACCTGGAAATTCTACCCCTTCCTATCATTATCTTTTTCTTCTTTTATTAATATTTTTTTCTTCTATATTCCCTTTTTTCTATTCTTTATTTCTTCTATATCTCATCCCACAAGCTGTCCTTCAGTCTCATCTGTTTATCTAACTTCTGGCGCTAAGGTTGGTCTCTCCTAGTTGTTTAACCAGATCAACTACTGAATGTCTCGCTTAAAACCACTCTAAGGAACCCATATCATATTAATTTTCTTTTAGATTATGTTTAATTATTGTCCTTGACATGCCTTTCTTTCAAACTCAGTAGATATTATGTCCCTTCATCAGCTGCAGAAACTATGGAAGAGCAGAACGAAACAGAATTTCAAAGACATGAAGGAAACTCTAAAAACAAAAACGGTTTCGAATCATAATTATGGAAAATTCAATATTGAATCAAATTGAAAAAAATACGAAGAAGGAACGTTGGAGGAAAATGGGAGATGAGTGAAGGAAGGGTTGGAGGGTCGGAAAATTACGAATTCACCATAAAATTAAAAGTTACGAGAATGAGATTCGCCAAAGAATCCATTAGGGAAAGTTAAAAACCACGGAGGATGAACGTGACCCGAAAACAAATTGAAACTAACGTTTTCAACGGATAACATTTCTGGATTTTGTCCCTCCCCTGCCCTCATCCCTTATCCTCCTCCTCCTCCTTCACCACCGCGGTGGTTAATTTCATCTCTTTTACGGTTTAGAATATGCATAAAAAAGAACCTCACTACCGATTTCAGGTGAATTACTCAAGAGAAAG
>JADMLL010000009.1:12316857-12350378 GCA_016920875.1 Columbicola columbae | reverse complement strand
TACTCTCCTGAACGGAAAAAACTCTCCTCGCTCGACGACATGACCGAACCTTCCGCCTTCTGTTTGTATTTTGTTGTAGTCTGACTATAGTTTTAGTACTAGGTCTCTTAATCGGACATTTCTCTTCCCTGAACTCTGCGTTTCCTTTTCTGAGAATGGTTAACTCGTTCTTGATTTCTTCTTTATTTTGGGTGGTGTCGTTCTTTATTTCAGCAATAAATGCCTTTTGCAGAGATGGTTGCGCTTGTGAGATGCCATCTTGAGAGGATTCCTGGGTTTTGGCTAAGAGCCTGCAAGAATATTGCTCGTTTTAAGTTGTCTGTTCTTCGTCCTCGGCAGATTCGAGTTTGTGTTTCAGGAATTTTTCGTATAAAGTTCGTGCAGTCAGATCTTACTGTAGCTTTTGGCTCATTTTTCGTGGAAAAAAACTAAGTGTTTAGAATTCTTCTTGCCGGCTAATCCGATTCGAAGAACTAACAAAGAAACAATTAGAAATGATGCTCAAAAACTCCGGCAACTCCGGATCGAAGGACCTGCGGATAAAACAAAGAATTTTGCTTATCTTTTGTTGAAGTCTCTTTTCCTGTTTAAAAACAATATTCCCAAACCCCAAATGTTTACGGAATAAGGAGGTAAGGGAATCAAGAAAGGACCCTTTACCCAAATAGTCACTCCAACAGCGAAATATAACCAAAAACAGAAAATTAGAGTAATTTAAGGAGAAAAACAAGACTAAACCAAATCAGGTTATGCTTACGATGTGTTTCCAACGTATTCTCTCGACAACTCCAACAAATTAAAAATAGGAGTAAGAACACGGTATCGATACACAATGAGAAGTTTCAGTTACTGATCTGTCACCAAAAAATTGTTTTTTCGTTTCGCGTTTTGCAACTCTGATTAGACCATCCATTCAGGTATGAACTTCGTATATTCCTTCTAACGACCACGTTAACGAGGATTATCACTTTTGATTAAAACAACTGTTCCGATCGCTAAAGGCTTTGTACCTCTATTCAACGTTTTGTACAATTGTGCTGTCACTTAACTTCTCTTTGAAATATAAATTAACTAAACTAGTACTGGATTCCAGAGAATTCTCAAAACTTTCAAATAATCTTGATGGAAAGCAATCTTTTGTTGAAATGATTTTTCACCTAAAAAGAGAATTGTCTAAACTCTTTGATTGATTTTGGTCCATCTACACAAAGGACCTTGCTACTTTTTCCAGGAGTGTTATTGATTGAGAATATAAGAGGTATACATTTGACATTGAATCTGACCTCAAAACCAGAACATTTTGTACGTATTATGCAGTCTCCGAATGGTTTCACGTCTCGTCTTCGAGCATTTGGGAAGGAGTCTATGGAGGAGATAATTTGATGCTAAATTCACCGTATTTCAGGAAAACGATTTTCACGGTTCATTGGCCAAAAATGTCGAGACTTTTTTTCTGTTGAAATTTCTATCTTTCGCATATATTTGTAACTGACGATATCATCTTACATACCACATACATACATCACATACATACATACAAACATACACATACATACATACATACATACATACATACATACAAATATACACCCATACATACATACTCACATACATACATGCATACATACATACATACATACATGTAAATGGGCTTGTAATTTGAGACCAATGTTCAAAATGTCCTTAAATGAATATGAAAGCTTGTTGGGGCAGCTACTGGGGTGGACTATACGGAGAGAGGAAATCGTAGAATATTTTCGCGGACCACATGGTGAGGAATTAAATAGTCAGACTTTTGGTTATTGTCGATTTCAGGAAGGTGATTTTGATTAATTCAATCTTGAATAACTTCTCCCTATAATCACAATCAGCATCAAATTTCTTTTTTAATATCAAAAATTCATTACAGTTTTGTGAGATGGTGAAAGAATCTGAACACTTTTTGGTTGGAAATGTATCAGTAAACTATAATGTCGAGAGGTCGAATGATGGCGTTAAAATAAGAATTCAGTCTTATAGATGCGAACCTACCTTTCTTCTTAAAAAGGAGAAAATCAATACGAAAGACGACCACTGTATTGTGCTGCCACCTTCTTTCTGGAGTTTGTTCCAGAATGACATTACTCAGCGCCGAATCTAAAAATACGAATTTCTACACATGAATGAGGTGAAAATTTGAGTGAATTTTATTTATGTTTGAGATTCAATGCTTTTCTCCTTTCTGAAAAAAATTTTGTTCTCTTTAATACTACTCTTAAGTTTTTGCTGAAGTTTATAATTTTGCTATTTATTTCTATGAAATTTCGCAATTACTTGCCTCGGATACTCTCTGTTAGTCCTCAAAATTTCTTTTCTAAACATTGAAAACGTTCTTCTTTTTGAAACGTCCTTCATACATTAATTTTTATTGTTTTGCTCATAAACTATGTGCACTCGCAATTCCTGCGAACTCAACTCCTGCTGAAGTTGGTGCGTGACTGTTGCTTTTAGTGTAACACTTTACCACGACGCCATTACGGTTGCCATCTTGAAAGAATCTGAACATCTTTTTGAAAGTATCAGTAAACTATAATGTCGAGAGGTCGAATGAGCGCGTTTAAATAAGGATTCGGTCTTTTAGATGCGAACCAACCTTTCTTCTTAAAAAGGCGAAAATCAATATGAAAAGCGACAATTTTCCAGTGCTGCCACCTTCTTTCTGGAGTTCGCTTCAGAGTTACATTACTCAGCGTCGAATCTAAAAATACGAAGTTGTACACGTGAAGGTCGAGAAGTCGAATGAGGGGTTTCGGATAAGGATTCAGTCTTATAAATGCGAACCAATTTTTCCTCAAAAACAAGAAAATCAATATGAAAACAAATTTCCAGTGCTGCCACCTTCGTTTTGTAGTTCGTTCCAGCGTTACATAACTCAATGCCGAATCCCAAAATGCGAAGCTCCCACATGGATGGCCTAGTAAATTTAAGTGAATTTTAATTATGATCGAGATTCAACGGTTTTATGCTTAACCGATCTTTTCCTTAATACTTCTCCCAGGTTTATAGTAACAAATACATGTGTAATTAAAGATATTTTTATTTTTGAATAGGACGGAAAAAATGAAAATTCCGAAAAATGTTCAAAATCTGATTTTGGAATTTAGCTGTTGGAACGGAGCTCCCCCATTGACTGGAAAATCTTATATTTCCCTTATGGCTTAAGACTTGTTCAAGGTGACATCAAGATGGCTGCCGTGGTTTTGCGTAGTTCTAAAACATATTTTCCTCCCAGGATCGTATTTTTTTCTGTAAGATTCAGCAGCATTCAGTTCCTTAAATTCAAAATCCAAAACATTAGATTTGATTAACAGTTTCTAACTTTTGGCCGTTAGTATTTTCAAACTTCGTTTCTCTTCGTCCTGTTTTCTTCTAGGAAGCCTTTTCGTCATCTAAAATCAAATTAACGAGGTTAACCGTAGTTAATTGTGTAGCAACGAGTGACTTCTAATTGTACTCATTTACCTTTATTAGCGTAAGTTTCTCGAACATAAGCCTTTCGTTTAACAGTTCTAGGTGGCACACAAAGGAATTCAAACAAAGAGCGAAGTAGGCATAGTTAAGGGTAACGACGATAATCGAACTCACCTAGCGGGAACAAACCCGTCCAGACATAACAACAATTAAACCAGGCGCAAGACATTTATCTACCATCCACGACAGCACACCAACATTAACAAAAATATAACCTAAATAAAACTTAATAAAATACGATTGGTGGACTGATTATATACAGTATATATCAAACTTTATGGTTTATTGTGGTTATATTTTTCTTCATGCTGGTGGTGCTGTCGTGGAAATAGATAGTTTGTATTCCCTTTTCATTCCGTCTCTTTAAAAAAATAAAGAGTACACTGTAGACTGTACACTTGGAAGCAAATCTGATTTTATCATTCAGACTATTAACGAAACCTGAGACAGTTCGCTACTGTCTACAATACGCCGAGATTCACAAATTCAAATATGTCCGAAATTGATAACCTATAACAACATTACTTAAATCAATGGATCTTCATAATAGAAGTTATCAAGTTAGGAATTTTCTAAAAACTAAATTTATAGCTTAAAGTTTTATGACTAAGGTCTAATATACAGTTTTATTTACTGATTAAATGAGGAAGACAGAATTTCATTTTATTTCACTCTTGAGAGTTGAAGAGGGTATGAAGATACAACACTAACGAAAATTATTTATAAAAAGCTTATTCTTTAAAGCGTTACTTAGTGTTTTCGTTTATCATTTCCTAGAGACTAAATTTGTCAAAGAAATACTGGGTAAGAAGGAAGACCCTTTAATTGAAATTAACAAAACCATTTGAAGTGAGTAGTTAAGTCCAGAAGTAAATGCCTGGTTTCGTCACTAAACGTTTCCGCAGAAAGAGAAGAAAAGCGGTAAGACCGGATAATTTGCGTGACCTGCGCTGTTGTAATTCGGCGGAGGGGCATGTATTTTACGCATGTACTTGCAATATCCGTACAAGGATGGATGTTGCAAGTACAGATCTTGCGTTATGTACTTTTTGGGATTATGATTTTCGGATACATATAGGTGCAAAAAAACGCTTCTTCCTGACACAACCTTTGAGTTCCTCGGCCTAAATTCCCTCGGAATGTTCAATTTCCGTTCGACCTCTCGACATTATAATTTTCGATACATTTTGAGACCCCATTGGTTCAAAAAAGTAAACGCCGAGTTTTCAATTTAACTCACCCCCGTCAGTGGAAGGTTCCATTTTCGATTTTCCGCTTCCTAGTTTGAAATTTTCCATATGGCTGACCGGCAGCACCTTACAATGTGTTTCTCTGCTGTTTTCGTCGTTCGCTCCGTAAAATGGCGGACCAGTTTTTCTTTTGAAACTTTGTTCCCGTCACCGGTCTCTATAACATTATAAGGAAAGGAAAAGTAATCGTCGCATATTCTCTGAATTTCATCGTGGATTTCATTCCTCTCTTTTTCTGACGTACTCTACTCTGAGGCCAATCTTCTGATCAACCTTTGATTGGAACTTTGCTGCTCTTACAACTCTTGCTTACTCTGGTGTTTTCAATTCCTCCATTATCACATAAATGAATCATACCATGGGAGTTCTAAGGTCCATCTGAGGAACTCTTTGCAGCTGTTCGAATTGCGGTGTTCCGTTCATCCACAGACCTCTACCGCATAGAGTAACAGACTTTCCATTAGATACTGGTGAAGAATTTGCCATAGTCCTCGGAGAACCATCTTTGCTCATGCTCCATACTTTCTTCGTTATGGCTGATGCTCTGTGCGCAGTTCTTCTTGCGTGAGAGGAGGCTTTGTTGTTTCTCTGAAAGGTGTACCCTCGGTATTTGAATTCTTCGACCACTCCAATCTTTTCTCTCCCACCACAATTTTTTCTTTGCTCTTCCTTCTTCCCTTTCCCAGGGATCTGATTTTCTCGACCGCACTGCTGTTTACCAGTACGTAGTCTATAACCGATGTTCCTTTCCCTATGTTGGTAAAATCTCCTTCCGCCATGTAAAAATCAACTGTGATTAATTTTATTCGTAAAGAAGAGTCAAATATGTGTATATGTATATATGTATGTGTGTATGTATTTACATTATTATAAATCAGTTTATTGGACGACAACATCAGAAAACGAATTTGAACGAGTAAAAATGACTTGGAGAAGGCGCTAATTGTAGAATGTGGTAAAATAAGTCTAATACATACATATTTTGTCTAATAAATACGTATACTATATATAGTCAATGCTTTATCCTGGATTTAGTCTAGCATTTTACCATGACACCATTACAGTTGCCATCTTGAAAGAATCAGAATATTTTTTGTTGGAAAGGTATCAGTAAACTATAATGTCGAGAGGTCGAATGAGGGCGTTTAAATGACGATTCGGTCTTTTAGATGCGTTCCAACTTTTCTCCTCAAAAAGAAGAAAATCAATACGAAAAGCGACCACTGTCCTGTGCTGCCACCTTCGTTTTGTAGTTCGTTCCAGCGTTACATAACTCAGTGCCGAATCCCAAAATGCGAAGTTCCCCACATGGATGGCGTAGTAAATTTAAGTGAATTTTAATTATGGTTGAGGTTCAACGGTTTTAGCCGAACTTTTCCTTAATACTTCTCCTGGTTTTGCTGAAGTTTATCATAATAAATATATGTGTAATTGAGTACATTATTAAGGTTTTGAATACAACGAAAGCTGAATGAAAATCCTGAGAAATGTTCAAAATCTGATTTTGGAATTTAGCTGTTGGAACGGAACTACCCCATTCACTGGAAAATCTTATATTTCCTTATAGCTAAGACTTCTTCAAGGTGACATCAAGATGGCTACCGTGTTGTCATGCGCAGTTCTAAAACAGATTTTACTCCTAGAATCATATCTTTTTCTCTGAGATTAAGCAGTATTCAGTGCCTTAAATTTCAAAATGCAAAACTTTACATTTTATAGAACATTTTTCATCTTTTTGGTTTAGAATTTCAAATTTCGTTTTTCTTCTTCCTTTTTGCTTCTAGAAAGCCTTTTCACCATCGAAATCAAATTTCCGGGGTTGACCATGGTTAATTTGTAGCAGTGATTGACCTATTATGTATTTATCAAATAATTTTTAAGAAATTTTTTTCTTAAACACAACCCAACGTAATTTTTCAGTTTGTCTTTGTTTAAAACATTTCCGACAATGAATATAACTCGTTTTTGGTCAATTTTTCCGATCAGTCCTTTTTTTTCCTTCATTGAAGAACAGAACCGGAAACGACAGTTGAAAGTTCTGCACAGTATTTAAGAGAACCCTTTTGAATTGGCAAAAATTAAATTTGTCTTTAAAACAATTTAACTGTTCTGGAATTGAATAATGTCTAATGTTGATAGTTTTTTTCGTAATGATGTTTAAGTTATCACGCAGATTTTAACATAAAAAAATAGTTGAACATGAACCATTGAAATTAACAAAACCATTTGAAGTGAGAAAGTCCAGTAGTAAATTCCTGGTTTCGTCACTAAACGTTTCCGCAGAAAGGGAAGAAAAGCGGTAAGACCGGATAATTTTCGTGACCTGCGCTGTTGTAATTTGGGGAAATATAGATTTTAAGCATGTACTTGCAATATCCGTACAAGGATGGATGTTGCAAGTACAGATCTTGATGTACCTGCTTTCGTCACTAAACGTTTCCCCAGAAGAGAAGAAAAGCGGTAAGACCGGATAATTGGCGTGACCTGCGCTGTTGTAATTCGGCGGAAGGGACATATTGCATGTACTTGCAATATCCGTACAAGGATGGACATTGCAAAACAGATCTTGTCTTGTTTACCTTTTGAACTTTTACCCTCATGATTTTCGGAAATATATTGCTGACAAAAACGCTTTTCCTGACGTAACTATTGAGTTGCTCGGTTCAAATTTCCTCCGAATGGATGTTTAATTTTTACCCTCTGTTCGATATTATAATTTACGGATACATTTTGAGACCCCATTGGTTCACAAAAGTAAACGCAACGTTTTCAATTCAAAACACCCCCGTGAGTGGAAGGTTCCATTTTCGAAATTTTCCGCCACTTTTTAAACAAAGTTTTCCGTCAATTTTCGCTCTATTTTTAATGAAATATTTTCGTAGCAGTTTGAAAAGCTTGATAGTGATGTTCAATTCATCATGTAGCTTTTAACTCTATAAAATTATAAATTATAAAAATTTTGAATTAAAACAAAAAAATAAAACAAATTTCAAAATGTAAGCGTTTAAAGGTTTGTAAGTGTTAGTGTAGGGCAAACATTATCATAATTGAATTGGAATAAACAATTTAGTACTGCATTCACTAAAATATGAAAACAGACAAAACAAAATAAAAATTTTCATGGAGTAATAACAGGATGTGTTACGAAAATTGAAGTCGCGACTGTAGTCTTTAGTTTAGGACTTTACCCTGCCGCCATTACAGTTTTGTGAGATCTTGAAAGAATCTGAACACTTTCTGGTTGGTAAGGTATCAGTAAATTATAATGTCGAGAGGTCGAATAAGGGGTTTTGATAAGGATTCAGTCTTTTGGATGCGCACCAACAAAAAGAAGAAAATCAATACCAAAAGCGACCACACTGTGCTGCCACCTTCTTTTTGAGTTTGTTCCAGAGTTACATTTCAGTGCAAGTAGGCCGGAAACTAAATGAAAATTCTTTCAAATGTTCAAAATCTGATTTTGGAATTTAGCTGTTGGAACGGAACTTTCCTTTTCACTGAAAAGCCGTATATTTCGCTTATGGCTTAAGCATTTCTCATGCTGACATCAAAATGGCTACTATGCTTTCGCGTAGTTCTAAAACAGATTTTCCTCCCAGTGTTTTATATTTTTCTTAAAAATTTCAGGAGAATTCAGCGTCTTAAATTTCAAAATTTCACATTTTAATTTTATTGAACAGTTTCTTACTCTTGGCCTTATTATTTTCAAATGTCGTTTCTCTTGTCGTTTTCTTCTTTTAAAACCTTTCCTCATCTAGAATAAAATTTACGGGGTAACAATTATTAATTGTGCAGCAAAGAGTAACCTAGAATCATGTCAAAAATTTATAAAATAATTTTTTTAAAACAAAGTTTTTTCTTAGTTTTTTTTAGTTAGTTTCATTTAAAATTTTTTTTCATAGAAAAGTTACAAATAAACTAAACTCTGCTAGCTGTGGTGTTTCCACAAATTTCTCAAGAGTATGCTTAATCCTTTTATTTATAAATATAACCATGGAGGTTGATGGCAGGTTACAACTGGTTAGTAAAAAATTAGGAACAAAACGGAATTGGGGAAAAAGGTTCGAGGAAAAACTGATCAGAACAAAACTCGCGATGTTGTTGTGCCATGTTAACACTACGTATGGAGAAACAAAGAAAAATGACAACACAGCAGACTTTAGATGATGCTGGGATTTTGATATTGTAGAAAATTTTCGTTTTTCCTACTCCCGACTAGGTTATAGGTGACAGTGGGTTTGCCTTTTACAAAATAATTCGGTCTGATGTTAACGACAGATGACAGAGAAAAAGAGAGATAGGTAGTCACGTTGTACAATTCTTGGAGCTGTGCAATATCGACTGTTTATTTTTCTCGTCTAATAGTCTATTCAACTCTATATTAAACGTACAGAATACTGTACTATACTAAGTATTATATAACAAAAACAATATGCTACGAATTTAAATAATCTTCGGTTAGAAAAACCAAAAATAAGCCGGACAACTTATAAGCATAACGATACGCACAACGATACGATTTCAAATACACCATCGCCATTGATTTTTTACCATTCGAACCAGAGTCGCCTAGCGTCGACTCCGTACTCCGAGTTTCGGCGCTGCGCAATTGCTCTGTGGTCTGGAAATCGTTCAATATTTGGGCGGTGGAGAAAATGCTTTACTTGTTTTGATTCCCATTGAAAGAAGATAAGGAAAAACCATTTCCACTATCATCTACCAGATGGCGTTCTTCCGATTTTTACTTTAAAACGCTGATAGGGATAATGCAGTGGTTAAAGTTCCTGTTCCAAATTGTCGTATGTTCGAATCCTTCTCCCGCATCCTGGTATACCCAAAAACGGGATTAAAACCACAGAAAAACAAATTTATAGATTTATCCAGCGCAAGAAAAATCTCCATTCACAAATTCCATTTCTAAAATCAGATTTAAGCTTTTCCAGCTGTGCTGATGCAACGGTTCTGTTCTTTTTTAACTGAAAACTAACAAATTATGATGAAATTTTTTGATTTATCAATATAAACGCCTTAAGTTTAACGTAAGGCCCTAATTTCTATACTCAGGGAGTGAAATATATAATTCAGTATTACAATATAGTACTGCATTCACTAAAATATGAAAACAGACAAAACAAAATTAAGATTCTTATGGAGTTATAACAAACTGCGGGGGAGGATTGGAACTTGCGACTGCAGCTTTTTTTTAGTTTAGCATTTACCCAGCCGCCATTACAGTTTTGTGAGATGGTGAAAGAATCTGAACACTTTTTGGTTGGAAAGGTATCAGTAAATTATAATGTCGAGAGGTCGAATGAGAAGTTTTGATAGAGATTCAGTCAGTTTTCTCCTCAAAAGAAGAAAATCAATACGAAAAGCGACAATTTTACAGTGCTGCCACCTTCTTTTTGGAGTTCGCTCCAGAGTTACATTACTCAGCGCCGAATCTAAAAATACGAAGTTGTACACGTGAATGTCGAGAGGTCAAATGAGGGGTTGAAATAAGGATTCAGTCTTTTAGATGCGAACCAACTTTTCCCCTTAAAAAGGAGAAAATCAATATGAAAAGCGACCTCATTCCAGTGCTGCCACCTTTCTGGAGTTCGCTCCAGCGTTACATAACTGAGCGCCGAATCTCAAAATACGAAGCTCTACATTTGAGTGAATTTTATTATAATTCTCCGATAATCAGGATCAGCATCAAATTTCTTTTTTAGTATAAAAAATTTGTGAAATGTATTTTCAAGCGAGTCTTCTAAAATTTCTGGATTATGTTCAAAGAGGAGTTTTATCAACTCAACAACAAAATGGAGTTTATGTATCGAGTCGAATGAGTTTTTGAATACGATGAGAGAAATCGTACTGCGTGCTTGAGTTTTAATATTATTGTTTTCCGTATCAGGGACATTTTCTACGTCCCAAAATTTTGGCGAAGCGATGACAGATCAGTATTAGTCGTGTGAAATTTGATAATTATTCTAGTTATAATTCTTATTCTAATTGGCGATACCTCTGTTCGTTTTTACTCAGGCTCTTGTAACGTATCAAGGAGGATGTTTTTCTTGAAGTAGACAAGGACCTAGTCCAAATCGACGTGCGAAGACAATACTATGGATAGAGACGACAAGAAAAACAACATAGGCGCCTGGTTTTGGTTGACACCTAACTCGCTTATACTTCTTGAACACAATGTTTTGTCACGAGGAGATCTTGAATTTATCAGACCTAAACACAATGAATTGTCACATTATTTTTTGAGTCAAAAAATTTTAATATTGGTGTGCTCATCAGTTCCTCCTTAAGTTTTTTAAATTGTTTCCCACGATTTTCATTCGAAACATATTCATTATTATAACCTTTAGTGGGTCTCTTAGAAAAGCTGTATTTTGTGAATAATGTTTAATAAATTTTGAACTTTTTAAGCCTGGAATGCTTGGAGGCTCTCTTCAGGCTTTGAAAAACTATAGTAAAAAACAAGACAAGAATAAATACAAAACAATAAAGTACGAGATAACGAAATAAATACGCGACACATGACACACGCATGGACGCATCACAGAAATTTTTTTTTTCCATAATGGTCCGCATCGCTCTCGACACCGACTCCCACGAGACTGTTCTGTTTCCCGATATGGGACGTCTTTCCCTAGGAAACCTTATTCCTTGAAAAATTTCCTTTTTCAAACTCCTGCGCAAGGATCAACTAAACCACACCAGGGGTATACTTGATCCCGGCGAATGGTTTATTTGATACCGGAGGATTTATCGTTTCACCCATCAAAGTTTCTGCTAAAATTTTTAAACTAAATTTGAAAACAGAACTAAATAAACTGACTTTTAATGAGGTTTAATTGGCAATTACAGGAGTACTTAGTTTTCTTCTGTTAGTTCTTAGTCAGTTTTCTTCTGGCGGAGAAATTTGTCCCCTTATTTTCTTGGCATTTCTTTAGTCTCTTTCTCTTTTCTGTGTTTGTGATCTTTACCAACTTTTTATTGTGTTGTTCTTCGATAGCTGCTTTTCTGGCTTATCTGTTAGTATGTGAGTGCGCCTCGCTTTCTACTCTCGAAGATTGGGAACGGTGACCTGCCTTGGGGTACTGCATTATACCCTGTGAAGAAAAGTGTATTGGTACTGGTTCTTCTACTGGAGAAATAAAAACAATAAATCATAAAGTACAAGTATTTAAATTTTTGCGACGTATAAACAAACTGGGTGGTGAAAAGGCAAATTTTCAATAACAAGTTATTTTTTATGAATGAGGTAAACAAGATTTAGTGCTCATCATGGCCGCCAACAGCACAAAAATAAATTCCTTCAAGTCAATTTTAAATGGGGATCATGTACCACAGGATCAACCATCCCACCTTAGATAAATGTTACACAGAAAATAAGTTAATAAATTAATAAATAATTAAGTAAATAAATCATCACACATCTGTGTACTATAAATAACAAAAAAGCAAATACATAACGTTATCCTCAAACACCATATAAAAATTCCATTTCACTTCTTCTTTCTTCCTGTTTACATCGTTTAAGAAACCGGACAGTTTCTTTAATCCGTCTTTTCCTCCTCACTATTCTTCCCATTACTCTCCCATCTTCCACTTCTTTAGCTGTTGTGTTCCTTGGCAATCTCTTATCCAATGTAGGAAGCCCATTGCATAGTACACAGACTCTTTCTCCTTCTGCTACACATTCTCTCAGCACTTCGTTCTTCGATACCGTCCTTACTTTCTTCATACTTTTGCAGCTCTTTCCTCACTTTTATTTTTGGGGTGGGGGTTGGAGGGAGAGGAACGGGTGGCTTGGGAATAGGAACCGTTGGGAGTAACAAATGTGGTGGCAGGTATCGGTTTGGGGGGAGCAGGAGTGGTGGGGGTAGGGACAGCATGTTCCCTCGGTTTAGGAAATCTTCTCGCCTGGAGCTCCTTGTAGGTGTGGCATCCTCGGTAGTTGGCTGGATGGTTGGATCCGCAGTTACAGCATTTCACGTCTGGAGTCTTCGTTTTTCTCGGACAGTCGGCGGTGGAGTGGTTGGTTGCAACCTTGGGCTGCGGTTGCAGTAAGTCCTGGTGTGTCCGTATGTCTCTTGTGCATTGGGGCGCATTTCGATTTTTGCGTGGGGGCTCAAAAACAACTACCATGTTTAAAAGTCTTGTAATTTTATAAATGTCTTTGTTGTTTGGGCGCAGTTCGAGCTCGACATGAAAGAGTGGAAGCGGCGTTTTTGTACGGCTGTCTATGATATTGTGAACTCTTAAAGCTTTATGTTCGTAGTGTTCCAGTTCGCCAATAATTTCTTCGATGTCAACTGTTTGATGTACATTACGAAGGATGACCTTAAAAGAACGGTCTTCCTTCCTTTGGAACGAGTAAAATTCTGTGTTGCGCTCCTTAAGCGCGGCGATTATCGGGAGGAATTTTTCCGAAGACGAGGGCTGGACCTTCACCTCCTCGTTTTTTAGGATTTTAAGGGAGTAACATCCCTTGGCGACCGTGTCCAGCATTGTCTGAAGGGGACGGATGTTTCCCACTCGGCAAACGAAAATTGGGGGTGACTTATAGACACGAGTCTCCTCTGTCGGCATTTTTTCAAGCTCTTCGTACCTGTTTTTAGTTTCCACTGGCTTGCTGAGCCAGTAGTTGTCCGGTGTTCTTTTGTGAGGGACAGCTTCAGGTGAGGATTTGGGGCGTTTTTGCCCTGCGACGTCTTGCCATCCTGACAAGTTGTTATTAATGTCCACTGTCAAGGTAGATGGACCACCCTCGGGTTTTAATTTAGAGTTTTTGTCACTCATGGCTACTTCGCCGGATGAGTGTTTAACTAAAACTATGATTTTATTGAAAAGTTAACTTATCGTTCACTCCCAAGGAATAAGATACGAGAAAAAGTAATACTAATACGAAAATAATGAAAGAACTCATTGTTCACCCCGAACAAATAAGGAAAATAAACTTAAATGGCTAATAACGAAATCACCTGTTAATTAAGGAAAGGAATCGACAATAACACGTCCGCACTATGCAACGGTTTTAACGAGACGACAAATAAAATTAATAAAATTTTTCACAGTTGATATTTACATAGCCTAAAGGCTATACTGAATACAACGTAACAGAATTTTGAATGAATTTAAATAAATAACGTTGTAAGAATTATAACTGCTCCTATTCATATAGCGTATAAACAAATAATTAGGTGAATAAATTATTGTATTGTATGCACATTATAGATAACAAAAGTAACATTAGGTCTTTATAGATCATAAAATACCATGAAAAAATTTTATTTCACTTCTTTCTTCTTGTTTACTTCGTTTAAGAGGCCTGCCAGTTTCATTAATTCTTCTTCTACTCAATATTCTTTCCGTTGCTCTCCATCTACTTTTTCTTTAGCGGTTGGCAGTCTCTTATCCAATGTTCGAAGCCCTCGGTACCATTACACGGTACACAGACTCTTTCTCCTTCTGCATTCTTACGGGTTTTCCATCTTTGAGTTCCTAGTCTGAAGTCTGCGTTTGCTTTTCTTTCTTCTAGTTTCAGAATTTTCGTATATGGCTCTCCTTTACTGCTTCTACCCATCATTTTAGTTGTCTTCAGGCTGCTTTTTTTCTTTATCTCTTGTTTTTTCTTAATTATTAAGCGAGAAAGAGTACCAAAGCTCACATCCGAGTTGGTCGAAATATGTAGCGAGAATAATGACCGCGGGTGCCGTTCAGGCACCGGTTACTTCTCCGTTCTGGCCAATAGGAAAGTTTTTCCTTACCGCGAAATCATGTGTGATGCGCGAACATATCACTATGACATTGGACTTACTGTATATGAATTGGTTGAAATCAGGAAACTGTAATTGCAAAAATCACTGTTTGAAGATGGGACCGTATGCACTGCTGACGTTTTGCTAATTTGGATTCAATTCGGTTGCCGTGGGAGCGCAGAAAAATCGACTTAATTATTGATAATTTAACAAGAACTTTATTTACGTTAATTAAACCAACAAAAAATGATTATTAATGACAAAAGGCACTTATTGAATAATATATTATCCAAATGAGGTAGTAAATGTAAATTATTTATTTATTTGACATACACTTACGTGCTTATCAATCGCTACCTAACATATGTGTAATCAAGTCTTTTTGAAGTTTCCTCAAGAAGCTGACCAGAAACACCGCTACTTTCCATTAGCACCCCTCCTCCACAATCTTCTTGGCACTGATATGTCCTTCCTTTGTCTCAGGAAGACGACTATTCTATTCTTCCTCAATTACCGGACAGTCCAAAAACACATAGTTTGGAGTGAGGACGGCCTCACTCAGCAGGCGTTGCGCGCAGCCTACACACATGTGTATAATTTAGAAAACTGTTCATCTAATTTTACATGCCAGAATCCTTGTGTCATGTCCAAAACTGAAAAAATTGTTTTATCGCTTAATTTAGAGATGAAGTCTTCTAAATTCGGTGTGACAAAAATTTCTCTTACCAATGCCTTATTTAAATGTTCTGGGTTGAGACAGACTCTTAAGGTGCCATCTGTCTTCTCCACCAATACCATTTGGTTTACCCACTCTGTTGGATACTCTACTCTATCAATTAGTTTGTTAAATACTAATTCATCTAATGTTTGTTTTAATTTATCTGGGTATACTTGGTATACTAATTTCTTATTCCCAAGAAAATTTTGCTGGACACGAAAATTATGCTAATCGGTTGGTGCCTGATCCGGACTATGGTAGACGCATTAGAACTTCCCAACCAAGCTCCCGGAATTTCTGGCGAGTCACTATAGAGGTGTGGCCTGGTGTTGTCTTGATGGAACACCACGCCTTTTCTATTGGCCAGTTCTGGTAGTTTCTGATTGTCACCCACTCGAACTGGTTGACGTGGTTGCGAAAACCGGTCTGCCCGGCCGTCTGCCGTGGCTACCCGTCTGGCGGCGGTACCGAAGCAACGAGCTTCGATTCCTGTGAGAGGAGCTAACACTGATCGATTACTAGTTTCAAACGGTCCAGTTGTTGACAATAAAGATCCGAATTAAGTGTTTGGCCATATGGAAGCAACTTATGATTGATGATTCCTTTCCAGTCCCACCAAATGCACAGCAAAACTTTTCTGGGCGTTAGTCCTGTTTTGCTACCGTTTGAGCTGCTTCATCGCACTTAGACCACGATTGTTTTTGCACAATGTTGTCGTATGTGATCCATTTTTCATCCCCAGTCACCATCCGTCATGTCTTAAAAGCTCAATTTCTCGTAATCACTAATAAACTCGCATGTCCTATAAGAGAGGATAGTTTTTCGCAAGCATACAGTACGTACTTTTAACTGGAAATGTCATCAGCTTTGCATTTTTTGTCAAAAGCGGAAATTTTTCAGGGCTCACATAAGATTTATAAAAATTTTTGATGTAAGCAAGTGCTTTAAACTAAATTTTCTAAGTAAATATTTGTTATTAAAGTCAGATCGTATTTCCCAAATAACATGATAATTATCCCCTGTGGGGGAAGTATTACTTATAGTAAGATAGAGGACCCAAATATGGGACACTTTGTTAAAGTTACATATCTCGGTAGTTAAAACTTTTTTTTCTGTTCTAACACGTCTCGCTTCACGGCTCCTCTAACTCTCACAGGCATACCATCAATATTCCAAAATATTGTTGTCAATGAGTAATAGTAACGTCTACTTAGATTCCCGTTCATAATGTTTCTTCTAGCATGTGTTGTTGGCCCGTGTACATCTTTGAAAACATTCTGAACTGGTCATCTACCAGCAACATCTCCTTCAATTCTCTTTCAAATAGTTCCGTCTGAAGCAATTTGCTGATTTTGTGCGGTACTTCCACCTTCATCTTCAGAACTGAAAGGGAATCGTTTCATCGTTTGGAATATTTTCGCATTGACTGATCTACATTGTCTTCATCAGAAATTCCTCATAACTACTCTCGATAATAACACTGTTATCATCACTTCCTGGTGGATCAATTTGTCTATCTAAAAATTCACCGTCCCTGTCATATAATGCTCATGTGTAAATTCACTCTTTACATCTGAGCATCCCAGCAGTATCTTGTACGTGTTTGCAGTCTCCGAATGGTCACACATCTCGTCTTTGGGCATTTGGGAAGGAGTCTATGGAGGAGATAATTTGATGTCAAATTCACCGTATTTCAGAAAAATTTTTTAACATACAAACCTAAATAGATACATACATACATACATACAATATTTTATTTTCTCTCTTACTTCCCTTCGAACATTCGTATTCTTTGATCTTCTAATAATATTTGGGAGGGCCAACTATTCAACTAAATCCCTTAAAAAATTCTTCTTCTTCCAGTAACGTTTGCGTTATAATCAGGAGGCTTTTTTATAAATATCAATATAAGAAATGAATTATGTGAGCGACATCTAAAATGTTGTAAAAAATGCCATAGGCCACCTTTTTGTCTTTCTTTGGAAATTTATATCCCGGCCTTTCATGGACTTTTCAAGAGCGTGCAAACTGTACCATGGAAGATTTCAGAAGGCTGTAAAAGAAGCGTTGAAAGTACATGTTTCCTTTGCACTTCGACCTGAAAAATATTTTTTGTCATAAATTGAGATTTGAAAATACTCGGACGTAAATTCACGTAAAAAATGGTGAACTACTTTCGACTGACTTCTGGTAACTGCTGATTCACACGCAATTTTTTTGGTTTTGAATTATAAAAAAAAGAATCGAGAAAACCATTCCTGAAAGAAGAATTCGTTTGAACGAACAGTAAAAAGTTACTGAGATTTGAAATAGGTACTCGGGCATCCCAAGCCTCTGTCGGGCATCCCAGGCTCATGTCGGGCATTCCAGGCCTCTGTCGGGCATTCCAGGCCTCTGTCGGGCATCCCAGGCCTCTGTCGGTCATTCCAGGCCTCTGTCGGTCATTCCAGGCCTCTGTCGGCATTCCAGGCCTCTGTCGGGCATTCCAGGCCTCTGTCGGCATCCCAGGCCTCTGTCGGGCATCCCAGGCCTCTGCCGGGCATCCCAGACCTCTGTCGGTCATTCCAGGCCTCTGTCGGTCATCCCAGGCCTCTGTCGGTCATTCCGGGCCTCTGTCGGGCATCCCAGACCTCTGTCGGTCATCCCAGGCCTCTGTCGGTCATTCCGGGCCTCTGTCGGGCATCCCAGACCTCTGTCGGTCATCCCAGGCCTCTGTCGGTCATTCCGGGCCTCTGTCGGTCATCCCAGGCCCGTGTCGGGCATCCTAGACCCATGTCGGTCATCCCAGGCCCATGTCGGGCATCCTAGGCCTATGTCGTGCATCCTAGACCCATGTCGGTCATCCCAGGCCCATGTCGGGCATCCTAGACCCATGTCGGTCATCCCAGGCCCATGTCGGGCATCCTAGGCCTATGTCGTGCATCCCAGGCCTTTGTCGGTCATCCCAGGCCCATGTCGGGCATCCTAGACCCACGTCGGGCATCCCAGACCCATGTCGGGCATCCTAGGAAAAATAAAAACTTAAAAAATTTAAATTAAAAATTTTTTCCAAAAATTGTTGAATATTATTTAATTATTGTATTATTATTGCTGTCTCTTATGTATTGTTCCCCCTAATATTTTACGGGTAAGATATTGGTAAACTATTATTATTATTATTATTATCATTATTATTATAATTAAATTAAGTCCAGTAAAGTCTAAGTAAGTAAATTTATTATTAAATTAAATTAAGTATTAAGTAATTAAGTAAATTTAAAAAAAATTAAATTGAAATTAAATTAAATTAAAATTTTAAATTTATACAGTATATAGGCGGATTCCTCTGCTTTCATTAGGTTCATACGTACATGCATACATACATTTATACCAGCTTTCGAGTAATTTCTGGACTAATTTTACCCAATTTTTCAAATAATTTATGTACACATACATACAGGCACACACATATTTGGCTTATTTTTACGAATAAAATCGATCAAATTTTTCACAGTTGATATTTACATAGCCACAAGGCTATACGGAATACAACGTAACAGAATTTCGAATGAATTTAAATAAATAACGTTGTAAAAAATTATAACTTCTCCTATTAATGTAGCATATAAACAAATAAATAAGTGGATAAATTATTATATTGTATTCACGCTATAAATAACAAAAGTGACTAAGTAACATTAGGCCTTTATAGATCAAATATATCGTAAATCATCATGCAATCATATCAAAGATGATTTGAGTATGAATATATATATACAAATAAAAGTGGACAATTTTTTTTCACAAAATTAAAGGAATGTTTGAATGGGCGATCATATATACCGTATATTTGGGTTAGGTCAGTCTTAAATGAAACAGGCAGATTCCAAAAATTTTTTGAGCTACAGGACTATAGTAGAAAAAAATTTATTTTCGTACAATGAAAGTGCGACTAATAAAAGTGGACACTTTGTTTTCAATTAATCTCTTGTTGATTGATAAACATAAATTTATCAGCAACTCCGGCTTTTGCTTCTGGAACAATTTTACGGCCGTCTGAATTCTCTTCCACAGCATTTCTTCGGAATTGAGTGCTCCTTTCTCGTTTACAATGATATTTTCAATAATTTTCCTTAGTCCAGAGAATGTGGAGGCCAATTTAGATTTCTGATTCCCAACTCAGAAAAGTGCAGTTTTATGTTCTTAGACTTATGGCAGGGTGCATTGTCTTGAAGAAAGTAGAAATCATTTGCTGTTAACTCTAGTTTTTCCAAAATGTTTTCATTGAAGATTTATCATCGGTTTCTGGTTGAATTTTTCAAACATATTCTTCAAATGAATTTTTCTAAGAGAATTTTTCTAGTAAGGAATTCAACAAAGATCTTTCTAGATGGAATGTATTTTTCGTACTCTTATTTCACAATCCTATTTTTTCTCTCGAATGTTCCAAGACGAACGTCTTTTTTTCCTTTCATTTATTTGAAAACAAAGGCAAATTTCACCATTTGGAATTCCCGAATTGTATAAACAAAAAATGCGCAAAACGTAAGCGCAAATGACGGTACTGAATCCTTTTTGTGTCACGGACGGCGCTAACAGTTTCCCTTATAAGTTGTCGGAAAGTTCAACGTAGGTAATATAAGTGGCTATTGCACCCTGATCCATTGGTTGGATCAAAGCTGTTGTATTTTTCGGAAGGTACTCAATCATGACATCTTCAGATATTTCGGATAAATTAGTAGGATGCCCTGATCCTATCCTATTGTGTGTTCTGCGTTGTGGCTGTGTCGAGTCGCTGGAAGACCTGCCTGTGATAGCAATACTTTCCAGGTACTCAGCCGTGTAGTGTTATCTGTCAGTGTGTGTTAAGTTTTCTTTGGATTTTGGCCTTGTCTGATTCGTTCGTCGTTTTCTTTTTTTCGTGAGGACTTCCCGACAGAATGTGGCAAAGGCTTGCCACTTCTCCGAGGAGTCGAGTATACAAGTGATTATGTTTTCTAGTGTTAAGGGGGGAGATGTGATTTGTCAGTGTCTGTCTTTGTCCTGAGAATTCTGGACATTCTTTTAGTGTGTGATCTGCTGTGTCCAGGTCTGTGCCGCAGTAATCGCAGACCGGTGTGTCTCTTCTCCTGATCTTGTGGAGAAACGCATTGGAGCAGCCGTGGCCAGTGAACATCTGCGTCATATGGAAAGTGAGACTTCCATGTTTTCGCTCCGTCCACTCGCTGATGCGAGGGGCGATGGCTGCTATGATTGGTTTAGATGAGTGTTCGGAGTTCCATGAGTGTGTCGCGCCATTTCGAGTAGACTAGTTCTTTTGTGAGAGCCTTAACTCTACTATGGCCTGTCACTTGTTTGGCTGCGTCCTCCCGCGCCCGAGCGAGTATTATGAGTGGAGGTGTGCCAGCCAGGAGCATAGTGCTCGCGGCCGACGTGGTACGATATGCGCGGCAGACTCGCTGCGCTATGCGTCTTTGTATAGAATTTAGTTTTTTTTGTAGTTTTTTGCGTCGCTCCGCGGCCTCGAGTCATATTGGTGACCCGTAGGCCGCGATGCTGGTCACAATATGTGAATACAGTATTCGTGTCTTAGTGTTTGGTCCTTCTATGTTAGGTAGAAGGCTGCTAAGCAGACGAGTGGTTCGGTCTATTTTTATTGCAATGTTGTCAAAGTGTTGCTCAAAGTCCCATTTGTTGTCTATCTGTAGACCAAGGTACTTCAAGCTACACTTTGGTGTAATTTGTACGTCACTTATGTTGAGTGTTATGTCGCGTGGTAATCTTCGTCTACCGAAGATTGTGATTTCTGTTTTGTGAGTGGCTACAGTCAGCCCCAGCCCCCGTATTCGGTCCACGACTAGTTCAGTCGCATCTTCCGCGAGGGCCACGGCCGCCCGTAGTGTTTTAGCGGTGGCAAGAATAAGTGTGTCGTCTGCGTAACAGATGATTTGCGTGATCATGTGCGCAATTGTGCGTATGTGTTCTTGTGTATGGGTTTAGTATGGAGTGTTTGAGATGATTTGTTAGCTGTTGGGGCCTTGTCAGTGTAACCTTGTAAAGCTTTTTCCAGTTCTCTAATTTTAGTACGGAGGAGGTTAGTTTCTGAATCTGGAGAAGAATCGATCCTGTCAACTAAGATGGTACTTAATGCGCGAATTGGGGTGACGGCGTTTTTCATGGTTCGGACGAGTTGACCTTTAATGTTGCTCGAGCATCGGGCAACTCCCTCAATCTCATCGGTGGCCTGAAAAAGAGCCTTCATTATGGAAGTAACCGGTTCATTAACAAAGATGTTTATTACATCTGCCTGCTTGAGAGGTTTGGAGGCAGGAGCTTTTTGGCTGAGCGATTGAGATGACGTGTTGTCAGCCTCAGGTGTATCTAATATACTTGAGCTCTTGGACTTCATACCACCTTTGCGGATTGAAGGAGTCGTCGTGACCGAGGTTTCGAGAATTTTACGCGGCATTTCGCGAGAATTCCCTATCCGAAATTGGGTGAAAAAACAAAGATTTTCGGGCTCGTGCGAGCTGATGACCTTTTTTTAGGTGACCAGGATGCCCTGATGCATTATCCAAAATTAGCAAAGTCTTGTTGGTTAAGTTATTGTCTCGCAAATATTTTTTCACTTCTGTACAAAAATGATTTTTTGAACCAATTCTCAAAAATAAGTTTAGTTGTCTAAGCTTTCTAGTTGGATCTCCATATGATTGGGGAATTGATTTTTGTTTAGTCCTTTAAGAGGCCTTGGAGTTTCTGTCAAATATACTAAAAGTGGTCTGTGGTTAAAATCACCTGCGGAAGTAACAAATTCATTCATTGTTTAAGCACCTTATAACCAGGCGCAGATTTTTCGGTTTTTGAAATGTACATGCCATCAAGCATTCGCGTCCAATAAAGCCCTGTTTCGTCTACGTTAACACTAGAACGGCCGGGAATTGGAGATCCCTAGAACGGCCAGGAGGTGTCATTTTGATACCTTCATGGTTTTGTTTGTAAAAACATAAATTTTGAAATTAATTTTTTTGACTTACCGTAATATTTCTTCACGCACATTTTTTACAGAGTTTGACAATTTTCTGGGTGCATTTACCACAAGCAGCTTTTGCACAAGTACCGCAAACGTAAGATGTCAAGTTTTTGCATATGTAATATTTTCCCCTGGACGGTAATGTGGAAAAAGAATGAACTTATTCACAAAAAATAACTTATTGTTTATTCAAAAATAATCAAAAATACATCTATTCCATTCCTCGGCTGATACTCGACTGACTGCTGTCTGCAATCCTCTGCCCATGAGTCACTCATAAGCGGATTTAACGAGTCCATTACATCCCCCTCTTTTACAAGAGAAATTTTTGGGATGTAGGAAAACCAAAAATTTCGCAATAAGGACAGCAAGCAGTCGTACAATTATTACATTATCATATTAACCAACAAAACAATAAAATGACAAAACTAAATTAGGTTAAATCTATGAATAAAATCTTAACTTTACGAAGATTGTAAAATGTACAAACAGAGAACAAAAAAACAAAGTATTACTAGTGACATAAACTTATACTACGATACAAACGTATAACCTTCAATTATTACAAGCAAAACTAAATTATAAAAAAAAATAAAATAAAAGTAATTATTTATCTACAAATTAAAAGTTACATATCCTGTTCCCTTGAATCAGGAGTGTAGTTCTTAAGACGATTGTTATGCACTGTCTTTAGAGTATCGCCTATTTGGAGGGTGGAATTGACTGAATTCTGATCAACAATTCTAAAAGGACCCTCATAGACACTTTCATGCTTCCGAGGATTACCCCTTCGCAACAGGACCGCATCGCCGACACCGAACGTGGATGGTCGTGCGTCCTCGTCATGTATGGTCTTACGTGTTATTTTAGTTTTCTCTAAAATGTCGTGTGCTTGCTGGTGAGCATGAGCCAGGCGAGTCTTCAAGTCAGCAACATAGTCGTCAAGATTGTAATATGGTGCGGCATTATAGCTGTCATGAGGTAATCGACCGATTTTTCCAAAAACTAATTCGAAAGGAGAGTAGCCAAGATCGGTGTGAGGGGCCGTGTTGTATGCAAAAGTAAAGTACGGGAGAATTTGATCCCAGTCATCTTGAGCGGAATAATTTCGAATGAATTCATTCAGGACTCGATGAGATCTCTCTAAGGAGCCTAGAGTTTCAGAATGGAATGAAGTGGAAGGTTTATGTTCAATGTGTAGTATATCACAAATTTTTTGAAGGGTGGCATTCATAAACTCGGTGCCTTGATCAGTTCGGAGTGTCTGAAAAGTCCCGTATTTTAAAATAAATTTTTCAACAATCGTCTTGGCCACTGTGTCTGCGTCTTTAGTCGAAATAGGAAATGCCTCGATGTATTTGGTTAGTTCACACTGAAAAGTCAAAATGTACCGAAAACCATTACTGGGCCGCAGAGGTCCAACTGTGTCAACAGATACCGTTTGAAAGCTTGTTGTAGGTGTGTCCGTTATGCACATAGGCTCTTTGACGTGCCGAAGCACCTTATTCCTAGAACAGGAGTCACAATTTTTGATATATCTGCTGACCATTTTTGTTAAATTCTTCCAGATATATTGTTGTTTAATCCTTCCAGCGGTTTTCTTGACACCTAAGTGTCCACCACTTGGAGAGGAATGGTAAGATTTTATAATACGATGTTGTTCATCAACATCGACTACGCGTTTGGGAGGCGTGTATAAAATAATTTCTAAATTATTGTTTGAAAGTGCCTTCTGTGCAGATATGACCTCATTTACGATCGACTTAAACTGATTTAAGTCAATATGGTCAAATATGTTTGCATCTAATGGGACAGCAAGTCTTCGCACTTTACGACAATCACAATAACACAACAGCTTTTCCATGAGTGCACCTAAGTAAGCACCTGGATTATCACCGATGTGTAGTGTAATGTTCCCCCGTTTGTCACGTGTTATCGATAAATGGTCTTGGGCATCTTGTACAATGTTAAATGTCAAAATTGGCAAGTTCTTTACGTCAGTGAGTGAAGTGGCTTCCCAAACGTTGGAGCGATTGGAGTGTATAGGAGTGAGTACTGGCTCTGGGACTTTGTTGGGTTGTGCATTTTTAGCCATACTCCGTGTTATGACTTGTACACTGTGAGTTGGTATAAGCGATTTTAAAGTGTCACTGTCGAGTACTATTCGGCTGAGGGCATCAGCATTGGTATTTAATTTACCTTTCTTATGCACAACATTGAAATCGTAATCTAACAAATCAAGTCTTATTCTGTCTAACTTACGCGAGGGACTAGATTTGGAAAAGAGATAGACTAGTGGACTATGATCTGTTACTACTGTGAAATGTCGCCCGAATAAATAGGGACGAAAATAATTAATGGCCCAATGAACCGCTAGTAATTCCTTTTCTATGATAGGTTTGTTAAGTTCACTCTTCGTTAATGTACGGCTCGCGTAGGTTATTGGTAGGTCATGTCCGAGATCTCCTTGTGACAATACTGCACCCAAGGCAAAAGCTGAGGCGTCAGTAGTCAGAATGAAAGGTTTTGTGAAGTCAGGATATTGTAAGATCGGTGGGTTAATTAGTTTGTCCTTTAGAGTCTCAAAGGCTTGCTGGCATTTAGTTGTCCAAACGAAAGGTGTATTCTTTTTCCTAAGATCATTGAGGGGTTTGGCAATAGAGGCAAAATTTGGTATAAAACGTCGATAGTAATTGCAAAAAGCAACAAAGCGCGTGGCTTCTTCAGCATTTTTTAGGTTTGGGGTAATTTCTGACCACGTCGTATTTTTGGGGGGTCTGTTTTGATGCCATTCTGAGTAATTAAATGCCCTAAATAAACCACCTCAGGCCTCATGAACATGCACTTTGCTGGATTCAGTTTTAAGTTGTATTTTCGTAATCGCTCAAACACTTTGACAAGGTTTTCATTGTGATGTTTGAGTGAGCAGCCAAAAGTGTATCTACACTTTGAACTCCTGATGGTCCTGGTGCCTTTGCCATTCCTGGTATATAATCCAATATTCTTTTCTTCCTTGGCGATCCTTCTTCTTCTTGCATTAAGGCAAGTGCGTCAAACTCACGAAATTTCCTTTTCCTACTGATTTTGGAAACTCGCTATGAAACTTTGAATTATTGCTTATTATCTTTAGAGTCGACTTTGTGTTTCGCAGGGTCGCCATGTGGAAAAAGAATGAACTTATTCACAAAAATAACTTATTGTTTATTCAAAATAATCAAAAATACATCTATTCCATTCCTCGGCTGATACTCGACTGACTGCTGTCTGCAATCCTCTGCCCATGAGTCACTCATAAGCGGATTTAACGAGTCCATTACATCCCCTCTTACAAGAGAAATTTTTGGGATGTAGGAAAACCAAAAATTTCGCAATAAGGACAGCAAGCAGTCGTACAATTATTACATTATCATATTAACCAACAAAACAATAAAATGACAAAACTAAATTAGGTTAAATCTATGAATAAAATCTTAACTTTACGAAGATTGTAAAATGTACAAACAGAGAACAAAAAAACAAAGTATTACTAGTGACATAAACTTATACTACGATACAAACGTATAACCTTCAATTATTACAAGCAAAACTAAATTATAAAAAAAAATAAAATAAAAGTAATTATTTATCTACAAATTAAAAGTTACATATCCTGTTCCTTGAATCAGGAGTGTAGTTCTTAAGACGATTGTTATGCACTGTCTTTAGAGTATCGCCTATTTGGAGGGTGGAATTGACTGAATTCTGATCAACAATTCTAAAAGGACCCTCATAGACACTTTCATGCTTCCGAGGATTACCCCTTCGCAACAGGACCGCATCGCCGACACCGAACGTGGATGGTCGTGCGTCCTCGTCATGTATGGTCTTACGTGTTATTTTAGTTTTCTCTAAAATGTCGTGTGCTTGCTGGTGAGCATGAGCCAGGCGAGTCTTCAAGTCAGCAACATAGTCGTCAAGATTGTAATATGGTGCGGCATTATAGCTGTCATGAGGTAATCGACCGATTTTTCCAAAAACTAATTCGAAAGGAGAGTAGCCAAGATCGGTGTGAGGGGCCGTGTTGTATGCAAAAGTAAAGTACGGGAGAATTTGATCCCAGTCATCTTGAGCGGAATAATTTCGAATGAATTCATTCAGGACTCGATGAGATCTCTCTAAGGAGCCTAGAGTTTCAGAATGGAATGAAGTGGAAGGTTTATGTTCAATGTGTAGTATATCACAAATTTTTTTGAAGGGTGGCATTCATAAACTCGGTGCCTTGATCAGTTCGGAGTGTCTGAAAAGTCCCGTATTTTAAAATAAATTTTTCAACAATCGTCTTGGCCACTGTGTCTGCGTCTTTAGTCGAAATAGGAAATGCCTCGATGTATTTGGTTAGTTCACACTGAAAAGTCAAAATGTACCGAAAACCATTACTGGGCCGCAGAGGTCCAACTGTGTCAACAGATACCGTTTGAAAGCTTGTTGTAGGTGTGTCCGTTATGCACATAGGCTCTTTGACGTGCCGAAGCACCTTATTCCTAGAACAGGAGTCACAATTTTTGATATATCTGCTGACCATTTTTGTTAAATTCTTCCAGATATATTGTTGTTTAATCCTTCCAGCGGTTTTCTTGACACCTAAGTGTCCACCACTTGGAGAGGAATGGTAAGATTTTATAATACGATGTTGTTCATCAACATCGACTACGCGTTTGGGAGGCGTGTATAAAATAATTTCTAAATTATTGTTTGAAAGTGCCTTCTGTGCAGATATGACCTCATTTACGATCGACTTAAACTGATTTAAGTCAATATGGTCAAATATGTTTGCATCTAATGGGACAGCAAGTCTTCGCACTTTACGACAATCACAATAACACAACAGCTTTTCCATGAGTGCACCTAAGTAAGCACCTGGATTATCACCGATGTGTAGTGTAATGTTCCCCGTTTGTCACGTGTTATCGATAAATGGTCTTGGGCATCTTGTACAATGTTAAATGTCAAAATTGGCAAGTTCTTTACGTCAGTGAGTGAAGTGGCTTCCCAAACGTTGGAGCGATTGGAGTGTATAGGAGTGAGTACTGGCTCTGGGACTTTGTTGGGTTGTGCATTTTTAGCCATACTCCGTGTTATGACTTGTACACTGTGAGTTGGTATAAGCGATTTTAAAGTGTCACTGTCGAGTACTATTCGGCTGAGGGCATCAGCATTGGTATTTAATTTACCTTTCTTATGCACAACATTGAAATCGTAATCTAACAAATCAAGTCTTATTCTGTCTAACTTACGCGAGGACTAGATTTGGAAAAGAGATAGACTAGTGGACTATGATCTGTTACTACTGTGAAATGTCGCCCGAATAAATAGGGACGAAAATAATTAATGGCCCAATGAACCGCTAGTAATTCTATGATAGGTTTGTTAAGTTCACTCTTCGTTAATGTACGGCTCGCGTAGGTTATTGGTAGGTCATGTCCGAGATCTCCTTGTGACAATACTGCACCCAAGGCAAAAGCTGAGGCGTCAGTAGTCAGAATGAAAGGTTTTGTGAAGTCAGGATATTGTAAGATCGGTGGGTTAATTAGTTTGTCCTTTAGAGTCTCAAAGGCTTGCTGGCATTTAGTTGTCCAAACGAAAGGTGTATTCTTTTCCTAAGATCATTGAGGGGTTTGGCAATAGAGGCAAAATTTGGTATAAAACGTCGATAGTAATTGCAAAAAGCAACAAAGCGCGTGGCTTCTTCAGCATTTTTAGGTTTGGGGTAATTTCTGACCACGTCGTATTTTTGGGGGTCTGTTTTGATGCCATTCTGAGTAATTAAATGCCCTAAATAAACCACCTCAGGCCTCATGAACATGCACTTTGCTGGATTCAGTTTTAAGTTGTATTTTCGTAATCGCTCAAACACTTTGACAAGGTTTTCATTGTGATGTTTGAGTGAGCAAAAAAGTGTATCTACACTTTGAACTCCTGATGGTCCTGGTGCCTTTGCCATTCCTGGTATATAATCCAATATTCTTTTCTTCCTTGGCGATCCTTCTTCTTCTTGCATTAAGGCAAGTGCGTCAAACTCACGAAATTTCCTTTTCCTACTGATTTTGGAAACTCGCTATGAAACTTTGAATTATTGCTTATTATCTTTAGAGTCGACTTTGTGTTTCGCAGGGTCGCCATGTGGAAAAAGAATGAACTTATTCACAAAAAATAACTTATTGTTTATTCAAAAATAATCAAAAATACATCTATTCCATTCCTCGGCTGATACTCGACTGACTGCTGTCTGCAATCCTCTGCCCATGAGTCACTCATAAGCGGATTTAACGAGTCCATTACATCCCCCTCTTTTACAAGAGAAATTTTTGGGATGTAGGAAAACCAAAAATTTCGCAATAAGGACAGCAAGCAGTCGTACAATTATTACATTATCATATTAACCAACAAAACAATAAAATGACAAAACTAAATTAGGTTAAATCTATGAATAAAATCTTAACTTTACGAAGATTGTAAAATGTACAAACAGAGAACAAAAAACAAAGTATTACTAGTGACATAAACTTATACTACGATACAAACGTATAACCTTCAATTATTACAAGCAAAACTAAATTATAAAAAAAAATAAAATAAAAGTAATTATTTATCTACAAATTAAAAGTTACATATCCTGTTCCCTTGAATCAGGAGTGTAGTTCTTAAGACGATTGTTATGCACTGTCTTTAGAGTATCGCCTATTTGGAGGGTGGAATTGACTGAATTCTGATCAACAATTCTAAAGGACCTCATAGACACTTTCATGCTTCCGAGGATTACCCCTTCGCAACAGGACCGCATCGCCGACACCGAACGTGGATGGTCGTGCGTCCTCGTCATGTATGGTCTTACGTGTTATTTTAGTTTTCTCTAAAATGTCGTGTGCTTGCTGGTGAGCATGAGCCAGGCGAGTCTTCAAGTCAGCAACATAGTCGTCAAGATTGTAATATGGTGCGGCATTATAGCTGTCATGAGGTAATCGACCGATTTTTCCAAAAACTAATTCGAAAGGAGAGTAGCCAAGATCGGTGTGAGGGGCCGTGTTGTATGCAAAAGTAAAGTACGGGAGAATTTGATCCCAGTCATCTTGAGCGGAATAATTTCGAATGAATTCATTCAGGACTCGATGAGATCTCTCTAAGGAGCCTAGAGTTTCAGAATGGAATGAAGTGGAAGGTTTATGTTCAATGTGTAGTATATCACAAATTTTTGAAGGGTGGCATTCATAAACTCGGTGCCTTGATCAGTTCGAGTGTCTGAAAAGTCCCGTATTTTAAAATAAATTTTTCAACAATCGTCTTGGCCACTGTGTCTGCGTCTTTAGTCGAAATAGGAAATGCCTCGATGTATTTGGTTAGTTCACACTGAAAAGTCAAAATGTACCGAAAACCATTACTGGGCCGCAGAGGTCCAACTGTGTCAACAGATACCGTTTGAAAGCTTGTTGTAGGTGTGTCCGTTATGCACATAGGCTCTTTGATGTGCCGAAGCACCTTATTCCTAGAACAGAGTCACAATTTTTGATATATCTGCTGACCATTTTTGTTAAATTCTTCCAGATATATTGTTGTTTAATCCTTCCAGCGGTTTTCTTGACACCTAAGTGTCCACCACTTGGAGAGGAATGGTAAGATTTTATAATACGATGTTGTTCATCAACATCGACTACGCGTTTGGGAGGCGTGTATAAAATAATTTCTAAATTATTGTTTGAAAGTGCCTTCTGTGCAGATATGACCTCATTTACGATCGACTTAAACTGATTTAAGTCAATATGGTCAAATATGTTTGCATCTAATGGGACAGCAAGTCTTCGCACTTTACGACAATCACAATAACACAACAGCTTTTCCATGAGTGCACCTAAGTAAGCACCTGGATTATCACCGATGTGTAGTGTAATGTTCCCCCGTTTGTCACGTGTTATCGATAAATGGTCTTGGGCATCTTGTACAATGTTAAATGTCAAAATTGGCAAGTTCTTTACGTCAGTGAGTGAAGTGGCTTCCCAAACGTTGGAGCGATTGGAGTGTATAGGAGTGAGTACTGGCTCTGGGACTTTGTTGGGTTGTGCATTTTTAGCCATACTCCGTGTTATGACTTGTACACTGTGAGTTGGTATAAGCGATTTTAAAGTGTCACTGTCGAGTACTATTCGGCTGAGGGCATCAGCATTGGTATTTAATTTACCTTTCTTATGCACAACATTGAAATCGTAATCTAACAAATCAAGTCTTATTCTGTCTAACTTACGCGAGGGACTAGATTTGGAAAAGAGATAGACTAGTGGACTATGATCTGTTACTACTGTGAAATGTCGCCCGAATAAATAGGGACGAAAATAATTAATGGCCCAATGAACCGCTAGTAATTCCTTTTCTATGATAGGTTTGTTAAGTTCACTCTTCGTTAATGTACGGCTCGCGTAGGTTATTGGTAGGTCATGTCCGAGATCTCCTTGTGACAATACTGCACCCAAGGCAAAAGCTGAGGCGTCAGTAGTCAGAATGAAAGGTTTTGTGAAGTCAGGATATTGTAAGATCGGTGGGTTAATTAGTTTGTCCTTTAGAGTCTCAAAGGCTTGCTGGCATTTAGTTGTCCAAACGAAAGGTGTATTCTTTTTCCTAAGATCATTGAGGGTTTGGCAATAGAGGCAAAATTTGGTATAAAACGTCGATAGTAATTGCAAAAAGCAACAAAGCGTGGCTTCTTCAGCATTTTTAGGTTTGGGGTAATTTCTGACCACGTCGTATTTTTGGGGTCTGTTTTGATGCCATTCTGAGTAATTAAATGCCTAAATAAACCACCTCAGGCCTCATGAACATGCACTTTGCTGGATTCAGTTTTAAGTTGTATTTTCGTAATCGCTCAAACACTTTGACAAGGTTTTCATTGTGATGTTTGAGTGAGCAAAAAGATGTATCTACACTTTGAACTCCTGATGGTCCTGGTGCCTTTGCCATTCCTGGTATATAATCCAATATTCTTTTTCTTCCTGATCCTTCTTCTTCTTCTTGCATTAAGGCAAGTCAAAACTCACGAAATTTCCTTTTCCTACTGATTTTGGAAACTCGCTATGAAACTTTAATTATTGCTTATTATCTTTAGAGTCGACTTTGTGTTTCGCAGGGTCGCCATGTGGAAAAATGAACTTATTCACAAAAAATAACTTATTGTTTATTCAAAAATAATCAAAAATACATCTATTCCATTCCTCGGCTGATACTCGACTGACTGCTGTCTGCAATCCTCTGCCCATGAGTCACTCATAAGCGGATTTAACGAGTCCATTACATCCCCCTCTTTTACAAGAGAAATTTTTGGGATGTAGGAAAACCAAAAATTTCGCAATAAGGACAGCAAGCAGTCGTACAATTATTACATTATCATATTAACCAACAAAACAATAAAATGACAAAACTAAATTAGGTTAAATCTATGAATAAAATCTTAACTTTACGAAGATTGTAAAATGTACAAACAGAGAACAAAAAACAAAGTATTACTAGTGACATAAACTTATACTACGATACAAACGTATAACCTTCAATTACAAGCAAAACTAAATTATAAAAATAAAATAAAAGTAATTATTTATCTACAAATTAAAAGTTACATATCCTGTTCCTTGAATCAGAATGTAGTTCTTAAGACGATTGTTATGCACTGTCTTTAGAGTATCGCCTATTTGGAGGGTGGAATTGACTGAATTCTGATCAACAATTCTAAAGGACCTCATAGACACTTTCATGCTTCCGAGGATTACCCTTCGCAACAGGACCTCGCCGACACCGAACGTGGATGGTCGTGCGTCCTCGTCATGTATGGTCTTACGTGTTATTTTAGTTTTCTCTAAAATGTCGTGTGCTTGCTGGTGAGCATGAGCCAGGCGAGTCTTCAAGTCAGCAACATAGTCGTCAAGATTGTAATATGGTGCGGCATTATAGCTGTCATGAGGTAATCGACCGATTTTTCCAAAAACTAATTCGAAAAGAGTAGCCAAGATCGGTGTGAGGGGCCGTGCAAAAGTAAAGTACGGGAGAATTTGATCCCAGTCATCTTGAGCGGAATAATTTCGAATGAATTCATTCAGGACTCGATGAGATCTCTCTAAGGAGCCTAGAGTTTCAGAATGGAATGAAGGGGAGTTTATGTTCAATGTGTAGTATATCACAAATTTTTGAAGGGTGGCATTCATAAACTCGGTGCCTTGATCAGTTCGGAGTGTCTGAAAAGTCCCGTATTTTAAAATAATTTTTCAACAATCGTCTTGGCCACTGTGTCTGCGTCTTTAGTCGAAATAGAAATGCCTCGATGTATTTGGTTAGTTCACACTGAAAAGTCAAATGCCGAAAACCATTACTGGGCCGCAGAGGTCCAACTGTGTCAACAGATACCGTTTGAAAGCTTGTTGTAGGTGTGTCCGTTATGCACATAGGCTCTTTGGCAGAAGCACCTTATTCCTAGAACAGAGTCACAATTTGATATATCTGCTGACCATTTTGTTAAATTCTTCCAGATATATTGTTGTTAATCCTTCCAGCGGTTTTCTTGACACCTAAAGTGTCACCACTTGGAGAGGAATGGTAAGATTTTATAATACGATGTTGTTCATCAACATCGACTACGCGTTGGGAGGCGTGTATAAAATAATTTCTAAATTATTGTTTGAAAGTGCCTTCTGTGCAGATATGACCTCATTTTACGATCGACTTAAACTGATTTAAGTCAATATGGTCAAATATGTTTGCATCTAATGGGACAAGTCTTCGCCTTTACGACAATCACAATACACAACAGCTTTTCCATGAGTGCACCTAAGTAAGCACCTGGATTATCACCGATATAGTGTAATGTTCCCCGTTTGTCACGTGTTATCGATAAATGGTCTTGGGCATCTTGTACAATGTTAAATGTCAAAATTGGCAAGTTCTTTACGTCAGTGAGTGGTGGCTTCCCAAACGTTGGAGCGATTGGAGTGTATAGGAGTGAGTACTGGCTCTGGGACTTTGTTGGGTTGTGCATTTTTAGCCATACTCATGTTATGACTTGTACACTGTGAGTTGGTATAAGCGATTTTAAAGTGTCACTGTCGAGTACTATTCGGCTGAGGGCATCAGCATTGGTATTTAATTTACCTTTCTTATGCACAACATTGAAATCAATCTAACAAGTCTTATTCTGTCTAACTTACGCGAACTAGATTTGGAAAAGAGATAGACTAGTGGACTATGATCTGTTACTACTGTGAAATGTC